>JAPKLY010000045.1:446353-548828 GCA_026898435.1 Prunella vulgaris
CCAGAAACTTCCAACCAATCCGTGCTAATGTTCTAAAAGTTGCTAGTCGATTGAACCACTAGGGTCTAACAACTAATCGAAAGCATTTAAATAATAAATATAATTAATTATTTAATAAATTAATAATATATTTTACATAACAATCATGAGACTCAAAATTCAATAAAGTCATAATTTAAAAATTAAAAGGAGATTAATATTTTAATTATTTTAATTTAATTTTATTATAATTATTTAAAGTTTGCAGAATTTTTTTAAAAAAAAGGAGAAATAGGCCTAATCGGGAAGACTTAGTCGACATCAAGTCGGTCTAATCGCTGTCTAGTCGGTATCTAGTCGGCATAGTCACCGTCTCTAGGCACCGACTACTGCCCTTAAATTTTTTTAACAACTTTTTATCAATCGGATCGCCTAATGGCCGACTAGCGACTAGTCGCCGACTAATCGGTCAAATCGGTCAACTTTTAGAACAGTAATCCGTACTAGGCGTAGGCACCACTGTACCAGAGAAGTAAAATCATGCTGGGGAAACATATAGCAAGCACCTGATAGTTGACACAATTTGGAAAATAAAATTTCGATTGTATTTTTAAGGGTAAGTTTCATATAAGGTCATTTTAGATAGTGATATTTCATAGTGGACCACCAAGAATCCAAACTTCCCTAGAGGGTCATTTTATACATAACATTAAAATTGGACCCCACCACATACTATTTTTATTAAAACTCGTCTGACACCCTACTCCCTATACCTATCCCTACTTTTTAATTATCTGATTAAAAACACTCCCACCCACCCCACATTTTACAAATTCAAAACCAACCTACCACCCCCTTTTCCTTCTCTCTCCCCTCCCCTCAAAAATTGGTGACGATTCGACGAAGATCCGCCAGAAGGACCACCCTGCCGTCACGTCTCCGCTGCAGATCGACTGCCGCCGCCGTCGAAGGTAAGTCTGCAACCTTCTTTTTCTGCATATCATTTTCTCTCTCTAACCCTCTTTTTCTTCGCTCTCTCTGCATAGATCGAAGCCCATATGGACGCCCCCGGCGTCGCGCTGGGCGTTGGGGAAGCGGCGATGATTCGGTGGTCGCGGCGAGTGGTGGATATGCGAGTAGAGGCGACTGAGCGGTTTTAGACTTTCTGTCGCGACGGATATGGAAGAATGGAGCAGCATGAAGGTTGCGGCTGCGCGATGGCGTGATTGGTCCGGACGTGAGGCGGGTGGTTACCGGTGTTTTCCATTTCCAGGCGACCATTATAATTTTTTTGGATTTTAATTCTATTTTTTGGATTTTATTTTCATTTTTTTAATTTTATTTCCAATTTTTTCATCTTTGTTTTCAATTTATTTTTTTAGTTTGAATCGGTCGCCCCCATCACTCATATCCGCATTTGGCAGTTGATTTTTGCGAAATTCTTCTTTGTCCGATTGGAGTTTTGGCAGGTTTTCTTTCTCTAAAGTACTATCTCTTGTTTGGGTTGAGAAAAGGAACAGGGAAAACAAATGAATGTAGATCGTTGGAGCCCAAATGGTTTATTTTATTGTTAAAGCCCAAATGGTGTAAATTTTTTAGGTTTAATTGTTGAAGCACAAATGCTTTAAATATTTGAGATTTTGTTATTGTAAATTTTATTTTCAGTGGAATAAAAATTATTGTTCTATTCAGTATTTTTACTTTATATGCAATTTTGTATATCATATTCAGAAAATATATTAGTATATATGCAGAAAAATATTATATATATGCTCATGGAAAAAATGCATATGCGAAAATAACTACTAAATATATGAATGTAATTTTAAAATTTTTTAAAAAAAAAGAAAAAATATGAATTCTGAAAAATAATATTAATATTTAAAAAAATATATAATATTAAATATTAAAAAAAGAAGAATATAAATTTTGGAAAAAAATGAATATATAAATTTTGCAAAAATAATATTAAATATTAAAAAAATGAAAAATAATATATAATATTGAATTAAGAAAATAATAAAAAAATATATACACTGTTACTTAAAAACGTGTAAATTTTGAATTCAAATAATCAAAACAAAAAAACAAAACTGAAATAGTAATCAACTGAAAAATTGAAAAAATTAATTTAATAAAATTTGAATTCAAAATTTTAAAAAAAATAACAAGGAAAAATTTAAATTAAAAAAAAAAGAAAGAAAAAGTCTTCTTGTGTGCATGAGAGGAGAGAGACGTGAGGAAAGAGAGATAATGGGGAAGTGAGTCAGATGAGAGAGAGAAAAGAGAATATGAGGTGAGAAAATGTGGGTCCTATAATCATTACAAAAGTGTTCCTTTATAAAATAAAATGACCCTCTTGGGAACATTGAATTTTAAGTGTTCCACTTGGTAAATATGGTATTAAAAGTGGTCATGTTTTGTAATTATTCCTATTTTTAAATAATATATGTTAATTTTGTTGAGTAGTAGTTACAAATAGCTGCAACTGTCGAGTGGAAATAATTGTTATTGTTTAAAATTCACATTGTTTTATACGATACATCTAATATATAGAAGATCCTAATCAATTGTCTATTTTAAATATTTTATAAACTATAACATTTTATAAGTTATTGTTTGACTAATAAAATTTATAAGATCTTTGATAATTTACATTAAATAATTTTATATATTAATCTTAATGCTATAAAATATTTTTGTTTTTATTTTTTTATATTGAGATGAAAGTGATTAAAGGTGGTGAAGTGGGTGGAGCTGTAGGTAATATTTTACCACTTATATATCATGAAAGAAATTTATTTTAAGATTTTATAAGTTAGTAAAAAAATTATTTTATTGAATATTTTGATGAAATTTATATATTTCAAAACATTTTAGAAAATGTTTTAAAGAGTGAAGGTCTAGTGTTAACACCTCAGCTTTTATCTAGGAAGGGAATCCTCCATCAGGCATCAAAACCCAACGGTTTCCTGGGAATACAGTAATAGACAACGCAATTTGAGCCAAAAAAATTTGACCAAGTCCCCTCTATTACTTTCATTAACGCCCTTTTTCTCTTTCATCAATTTTTTTTTTTTTTTCAAATTCTAAGTTATAGTTTGTTTCACTTTTAGCTGGACCAAAAAACTAATCTTCATTTAATGTCTACTTTCATCCATACTTACTCTTTCTATTTGGTATTTTTATTTCTCACAGTGCCAAGATTTCATATGCAATAATTACACGGATCTTAGATTTACATAATTGGGTCAATCCAACCCATCTAATTCTCAAGTTTCTCCATATCTCTGTCTTTTTTGGATTTTCTTCTAACTTTACTACATGTCGATTATCCCGTGATTGTGGATAACTCCACAGCCAGCATCGGTACACCTCCAATGGTCCATACAATGCAAGTCCCCGTCGCAGTTTTTCTGCGGATCGCTGCTGCTCTCTGACAGTGGCACAATCAGAAAAACCCCAAGAAGTTCATGATTCCACTCAGAAGCCCTCTGAGGGAAGTCATTAAGGTCAATGAGAGAGATGCCTGCAGGCTTTCTATCAATGAGTCAAGAAATGGAAACGCTTATTATGCAGCTTACCATACTTTGTCCTTTGGAATTGGATTCAAGCTCTTTGAATCCTCAAGCTTCCACCAACTTCTCTCTCCACAGAGGCTTCACTGCTTGATATCTTGCCTTCAATACATTCTTTTACATTCTTGATGTATAATACCTGTAAATATCGTCTGTTACACAGGTACGTAAAACTAGTGCAACTTTTTAGATAAAAGTAATTGATCTTTTAATTATATCTAGTGCAACATTTGACTCAAAAATGACGTAACTTTATCAATTGTAGTAAAAGTTCTTGATCAATTGTAGGCTGCCAAACATGAGGTGTGCATGAACACACACAATCGCAAGTAGCATGACACTCCCAGAAAATGATGAATAGAATAATACAACCACTTTATCCCTCAAACCTTCATGCACTCAATATATGTATTAGTTAGTATTCTTTTTCTAATTGCACCACCATATGACTTGAGCCTTCGAGGGCAGAAAACTCACAAGCTAAGATGTGCCCAGAATGCTCTCCTCGATGTTGTATCTCCATCTAGGACTGATTGGGGCCAAAAATCCTACCTTGCAACCCCACCTTCATGCCCCCGCTAGCCAACAATAATTTATTGCTTGTCTTGCAAATAAGTCTCGATGAGATGGAGGGCAGAATGAACCCCTCTCCCAAAAGGTCAAACCTCGGTGAATGAACCCCTCTCCCAAAAGGTGAAGACTATCCGAGTCTAGTTTAAGGTCACACCATCACACTCCCCTCTATGAAGGAAAAACCAACCCCAAAATGCACATGAGCAATTATATTAGATTTACAATGATGGGGAGTGGTACCTCGAACACGACCAAGTATTATCAATTTTCTTTGATGTTGGGCGACGGATAAACTTGAGAGCCGCCACATGCTTATGAGGATAAGGCAGGAGAAGACAGAGATAGATGAGGAGTCCATTGACTGCATCACCAAAATCATCCTTAGTTGCGAGCTAATCAACGACGAGCTCACATTACATTTAGTTTTGGGCAGAATCCAAGGTGACTCACCTATGATCCACCACCTGACTAAAAAGTTCCCAACCTCCTACACCGAGTGCCGGAGGCAGGCTGACGACCTCACCAATTGCCAAAAGCTCCTCGCCGAAAGACTGGGCAAGACTAAGGGAACGAGTGAACGGCTAAAGTATCCTCTCGAAGCTGGCAGAAAAACAGACGAGGGCAGAACAAGGCCCGTGGCATATTCAAACACTTCAAAACCAGGGTCAAGGTTCAAATCATGGAGAAACTCTATTAGACATTTGTCTTCATCTTCAACGTCATCAAACACAAGAATATGTTGGGACATGTTGGAACTCTCTTAAGACATGAATAACCACTTTAGTCATAAATTGACCTCACAATATTCTCCACCATATGGCAAAAAAAATGTAAAAGAAAGAGAACTATATTTCATGAACGGAAGAGTGAACTATTTATAATTAACATCTATAAAAATACAAAGCATCATTCTCTAAATAAAAGAGCAATAAACATTCGAATCAAGAGCTCAAAACGCAGAAAAAGATGGAGGAAAAACATAGGGATGGACGAATTCAATATCTAACAAAAGCATAAAATCCCAAGCACATGAATCAATGCGAAATTCTATTATTAGGAGCCGCTATTATTATTACTCAAAAGGAGGATCAAGAGACAAAATCAAGACTCAGATTAAGCTCTCTTTTGCAACCACTCGAAAAATTTAGTTTGTGCCTCCAGTGTATTCTGCCTTGACAATGCGTACCAATGGTTAGCAACTTCAGCTCCCAAAGTGAATCCGACAACACCACCAAAAGCAAAAGACAATGCAGCACCTACCAGATGTACAGAGTATGTCAAGTAGACCGTATCTAATCCATATTACTCCTGTTATTGTAAAAATAACAGCCTCTCAACACTAAGTCTCATTTGGAATAATATCCATTCCAACAAATAAAGTAATCTATGTACTAAGCATATCATCTCAAATCCTGTGTGTCCACCAAGTTTTGGTTATGCTAATTTAACACAGGAAATAGTCAATAGTGACATTATTTTTTCAGGGATTACAAACAGGGGAACAAGTGTAAAAAACTACTAGACAAGAGAATGAAACCAAAAAGAAGATAGTAAAAAAAAACAGTACTTATGACTTATTCCAGAAACACACATGGGAGGCAGGGGTGGGGGAAATTTAGCCAATTAATCAAAAGCAATAAAGCCTATGCATGCATGCCTAACAAGTCTACCAAGAAATGCATTCTCTATTATATGCTATATTACTCTCTGAGAAAAAGTACTTCCTCAAGTCCAAACATGGTATAATAATGGAAGGACGCGAATCTATAACATACCATGAGGACTCTTTGACCACCTCCAAGCATTTCCACCAGTTACAACTGCTCCTGCAGCAGCACCTACAACACCGAACTTAGCTGCTTCCCTTGCCGTCCTCAGCTGAAAACATAAGGAAAGAAAACAGGCATTAACAGGATAAGACGAGGGAACACTTGCACATCATGTCCTGGAAAATGAAATTGATTACAAAGAGAGTTACACTCCAATTTCTTCAACGAATAAACTTTTAGGAAAACCACCAGACAGAACTATAGCTATATCAATATCCAGAAAGCCTAAAACACAAGAAAGAATATACCAAATGGCCTGTAATCCAATTCGACGATCTAAAGGCAGTTTAATTACAGCGATACAACACAAAAGATGGCAAATACAACTCCATCCAAACAAATGGACGCAGTATCCTCACATGGCTGGTGAATCAAAGCTTTTGCATAAGGCAAAGTAGGGACCATATTCATTTTCCAAATAATATAAGCATGATAACATACAGGGTGGTACATCCCTGTAAATGCATAGCAATTCCATCAAAGTTGTACCTAACGCACACTTATGGAAAATCAACAGGCGCCTCATTTGCATTTCTCAATAACTGCCTCTGGAGATATTTCACAAAAATTACCCATTCAATAGTGGGTCACATCTCCGGTTTAAGAATTGCAACCAAGATCTGAACCAAATTATATTTCACGGGGTAAGAAAAATATCGAGAAACACCACCCAAAAAAATATAAGATTGATAAACAAAGTAGAATAAACCCAATTAACGTTTCACTTGAGATCCCAATTAGACGATCAAAGTTCAAAATCCCATTAATAAGTATACAAAAATAGCACGAAATTTCTGTAGAAAATTGAGGGGTATCGGAATGACATACTGTTGGGCCATGGAGGGGATCAGACGCAATGAATTTCTCGACATCTGAGCTATCCCAATGGGGCAAAGGCTTCTCAGGGTACAGAATTTTTGAATAATCATTCAAATAAAAACTCTCCGCAAAGTAATCCTTCAACCCTTTCCACAAACCTCCATTAGATTCCTGCGTTTCGCTCATATTTTTTCAGCAGAGGCGGATATGGGGTTTCAATTCAATGATTAGCTATATCGATTAAGGGAAGATGGAGTTTTCTCTACAGTAAATTTTTCTAGACAGATATGACAGTGGAGGGTGACATAAACGGTGTCGTTTAAGTCACCAAATTGAATTACGGTCGGAATAATTGCATTTTTTTTTTAAATAATTTTCGCACGCTAATTTTTTTTTTTTTTTTAAATAAAATGTGTCCTCTTTCTATTTTTCCCAACATATAAAGTCTACGCTTATATGTATGCCCATTAGTTGGCTGAAATTCCAAGATATGTACTGCACTGCACTGTATTTTTGCTTTGCAAGTAATATCAGTATTCATTTTATTGCTTTTGAAAATATTTTTGTTTCATTCATTAAGAATTCTTCTCGAGACAATTAAATACATCAATAAATTCCTCCATCTACTTTTATTCCTTGGATTCTTAGAGATTATCTACTCTTTTTCTTCTGGATTTCTAGGTTTCATTTCTTGGTAATGAAAGTTTATTTTCTCTCTTTCTCCTATATAATTTCATTGGGCATGATTATAAAAATATAGTATTTTTTTATTTGTTCATTTTGTGATCGGTTTAGGACTTCTTAATATCTCAAATGTGTAGTCCCGGTCCGTTTATTTGTTCTATCATTTAGACTTCATATTCTTATTTTTAGGATTTTATTATCAATTTCGTTACAAATTTGGTAATATTTTGTTGTGCAAGTTGTTGCTAAAATTGAATTCGAGATTATAGAAAATGATGTCATATAGGAGCATAAGCTTATTTGAATCAACAGCTTGTTTCGAAGATTTAATAAAAGTGGTCATGAAATTTCTTATTAGAGAATGCGTGTTAACATTACCGTTTAGTTTGCTACATGAGGAACATAAAAATGACGCTTATGATATAACGCGTATCGGCTGCCAATTGTTTATCCCGGTCAAGATATTGATCTATTAATTTCAAGTGAAAAATCTAGAAGTTGTTCAACTAAGGTCGTTAGTGAAACTTCTCAATAGAGAATGCCAGTTAATGTTACCGTATAGTCCGAGTAACATAAAAATGATGCTTATGACTCTTAGCCATTGTTCTCAGCCAATCTCTAGATTTTATTTCCATTTTTTTCCTGTACAGAGTTAAATTATTGTTCTGAATATTTATAAATTTACTTTTCCGTGTGTACTGGGAAAGGGGATGTGCCCAAAATGTTATTAAAAAAATGGAGTTTAAGAGATCTAATACCTAATTGTCACTGCAACAGACAATTTCACAGTTCCTTAAATGGCAAATGTTTGATGCTAGGAACATGCAGAAAGATATGCCAACTCGATGTTGAATGATTTTTAACCCCCCTACTGTAAATGCAGATAGAGAATCTGGAAATCAAGCTAAGGATTACAGGTTGTTACCTACTCACCTTGTAGTTAAACTGCCTTATTATTTGGTACACCTCTTGCTTTAGTTAAAGTGATTATGTTACTAAATGTTCAAGGCAGCATCCTTATTTATATAAGCAAGAAAAAGTTCCATTGTTTTGCATCTTATGTTCAAGGGAGAAGGGGGATTTTGGATTGGCTCTACAGTTATACTGTAATCTGATTCTCTGTAGTGAATTATTTTTTTGTCTAATTGGATGTCTGGTGGACGGTGGAACTTTCTAAATCCTGGTGGAACCAAAAAGGTATACTTCATTATATTTTCGAGTAAGCTTGGCTCAAGTTCCATAATAAATACTACCCCTCCATCCAATAATATTATTCACTTTTTTTTTTGGCCCGTTCCATTATATTTTTCACATTATTGGAACATTTTTTTTCATAAATTACACTATTACAATATTATCATGAAATGATACTCCCTCCGTCCTACTATAAGTTGTTCATGTTGTCATTTTCGTCCGTCCCACTATATATTGCTCATTTGTTTTTTTACCTTTTGAAAATTACTATTCACTTCTTTATTATTATTTTCAATACTTTTTACACCATTTTCATTACTTTTACATTTTTCTCCATCACATCATTTATATTTTTTCACTTTTTCCATCACATCATTTATACCTTTTCACTTTTACCTTAATTTGTGTGTCCAAAAGGTGCGAGCGACATATAGAGGGATGGAGGGAGTATTATTTTTTGGCCTAAGCATATATGCGTTCCAATTCTCTTTTTTTTTTTTTTGCTTTAATATTTATAAGTTACTTCTCAAATATCTACTCATATCTCTATTCTCTTTTCTTATGAAGTGTGCATTCTTTAAATATGAAATGTTATAGCACGGAGGGAGTACAACATAAAATCTTCTTTTACATCTCTTAATGCTACTATATGACAACACTGGAAATGTTTATTCAGAATGAATGAAAGGTTGGAACCATAGCTGACCACTAATTAAACTTGCAGTTCGCCAAGATGTCAATCTAAGAAGATTCGAATATCTACAATTTCCTTAGAATTAATAGGATTTTAAATAACTCTTCTTTAAATTTCAATTAAAAAAATGATGATCGTTGAATTTTGAGAATTTTCAAACAAATTTTTAATTTCGAATACTAGTAGAAAGAAGTTACAAAATTATCATCATGATTGTTTTCATATAGTTTTAGTTTTGGGCCCTTAAATGATGTACTCCCTCTGTTCCACTATAAGTTGTTCATTTTGTCATTTTCGTCTGTCCCACTATATATTGCTCATTTGCCTTTTTACCTTTTACGGTAACTACTATTCACTTTTTTATTATTATTTTTAATATTTTTTACACTATTCTCATTACTTTTTCACTTTTCTCCATCACATCATTTATACTTTTTCACTTTTCTCTATCATATCACTTATACTTTTTCATTTTTTTAATCAAATCACTTATATTTTTTCACTTTTACCTTAATTCGTGTGCCCAAAAGAAACGAGCAACTTATACCGGGGACGTAGGGAGTATTAACTACTAATCACTTGCTCGATTATGAATGAACATTGGATATTACTTATTTCCAATTTCATACAAACATACATACCCACGAATGCCTAACTATGGGGTGTTATATAAAACAAAGAGATAAAAGAATATCTGCAGTATTTGCCATAAATCTTTAATATTATTCCTTAAACCAAGCATGCTTGAGAGCAGCTTCAGCGGTAATTCTCTTTGCTGGATCGCAAGTTAAAAGCCTCTCAAGCAGATCAAATCCCACTTCCTCCATCAATGCAAAACACAACTTCCTTCTAATCACATTCTCCGGTTGCTGCACAAACTCCGCCCTGCTCCCTGGCAAACTACCAAACCCCGGCCAAACACCCTCATCCGGCGTCCCGACCACCCCGAATATCTGGTCAAGCTGATCGAGCTCAGACCGCCCTTGGAAGAGCGCTTCTTTCAACACCAGCTCCCCCATTATGCACCCCACGGACCACATATCAATCGCAGACGAGTACGACTCGTCTCCCAAAAGAAGCTCCGGAGCCCTGTACCATTGAGTTCCAACACGAGGCGAGTAGAATCCCGAGGCGCTGGGAAAGCGGCAAGACATGCCAAAATCGCATATTTTCAACTCCCCGGTGCTGTTTAGGAGGATGTTGGAGGGCTTTAGATCCCTGTGCATGATGTGGCTGTCGTGTAGAAACTTGACTCCCTCAATCAACTGCTTCATCAGCAACTTCACCTCATCCAACGTGAAGTGATTAGTCCTTGAGCCCATATATCTCTTGAGATCATCCTCCACGTGTTCCATTACGATGTAAACCCCATCCCAATCATCCACGGCCACTTCCCTGAAATCAATGATGCAAGGATGGGAGCTAACCGATTTGAGAATTTCGATTTCGGACAAGGATGCCGGTGACAATCCGGCGAGTTCCTCCTTCATGGCGACGATTTCTCCGGTGCGGTTGTTGCGGGCTCTGTAGACGACGCCGTAGGAGCCATGGCTGATGACGTTGAGCGTCTGGTAATCGTCCACGCTCACACTCCTGGGAATTACATCTCTGGCCCTCTCTGTTTTCTTGACTCCTCTGAAACCCCAATGAACTTTGGAAATCTTAGAAGAAGAAGAAGAAGAAATAGGAGGGTCATCATGCTCTGTTTTCTTATTGGTCTTCTTGAGAGTGATGGCCCCCTGCAGGGGTTTTGATTTGCGTGCAGTTTTCCTGCGACGGAAATAGAAGCCCTTTTGATTGTTCGGGACTCTCACCATTGCCATGTCTTCAGAAATTAAGGAATTACTCTGTGAATTGTGATCAAGAAAACAGAAAACTAGTATGAAGGGTTTCCCGAGTGGGTTTATTTAGCCGTTGAGACAACAAACATTAATAAGGAAATTATGGAGGAGTAGTGTAGGAAGAAAATAATGAAACAAAGTTTTCCAAATCTTTGGTGGATTTGAATTTTGTCGCGGATCTACTGACAACTAACAAAGTTGGGGTGTAATTCGATTGTTCAATTTAGGGCGTCTTAAGAATTTCCTAACCTTTTGTGGATTTCGTTTGATCTGTAGGAAGAGCCTATTCCTTTTCTTTTTTTTCCTTAATTTAGGAATGAATTTATAATTATACTATATATTTAGATTTAGATTTTTATGGAAAGGTGTTGTATGTGTCAAGTGTGTACCTCACAACTCGAATTTATTTTTAGACAGCTACGAAAGTTTTTACTTAATAGTTACACATATTTACACAATATTTATGGTCCGATTAAAATTATTCAGTAAAAATAGACATAATTTTTTTTTAAATTATTATAAATTACATAATACATCTGATGTTCAATAAAAAAAATTAATATTTAAAATTTAAGTTCTAATTCTTGATGATTTTATATTATAATCAAATTTTCTTGTCATTTTTAAATTATTATTTGTATTAATGCCATAACGATAAACAAATATAAAGAAGAAATATTTATAAATGTCACGTGGATAATTACCGAAAAGTTAACCTGTTACAACCGGTAAAAAAATAAAAAATCTTGAAGTTGGTAAACATAAGAACGACTATCAAAGCCAATATGAATAAAAAGAACATTTGCATTTTTAATTATCTTGTCTGAAATTTTCCTTTATGTTCTGCGAGAAAACATTAAATTATATCTTGTAATCCAAGGCAATTCCACTTTTAGTCATATTTCTATTTTATTTTATAAATTTAAATTCGTGTGTATCAAATTTAAATGATTTTTTTGCCCAAATTTGAAAATATTAAATGTAAAATATTGAGCCCATGTTTGTCCAAGTATTATTTACCTGTTGGCTTTACAATAAAAGAATTTAGAGGACTATGTCTTTGATGTTTAGCTCTTATACTAGGGAACACATCTCTCTTAAAATTTACGATCAACCTGTGCAATTCTTTTACCTCTTTTTAACACAGAGGTAACGTAAAAAAACGAGAGACTCACAGGACTAATTTTAATTTTCAAAACATATCTCTAATAGTATCAAGCGAAAACATAAATACAAGGGTTCACTTGGGTAAAATAAGGCCCAAAACATAATAAAATATCCACATATAAAATAAAGTTCATACAAATTATAAGGTAAATAAAGAAATAAGATTATTCTTTAATTCACTGTCTCTTCTCCATCATTCCCTCGCCCTTGAATCAAGATACATCTCTTCTCCATGTAAGTATGTCATCAAGTGCTTGACGTTGAACACGCAGGAAATGCGCAAGTCGGGAGGTAAGCGAAGGCTGTAGGCATTGGTATTGAACTTCTCCACTATCTCGTCCAGTCCAATCTTTCGGGAAGCTAATTTAGTGTACTCACTAGCAGGAAAGCGCTCCTTGGAGAGAACAGCCCAAATCAAATCTCCAACATCAAACTCCACATGTCTGCTCTTGAGGTCAACGTACGCCTTATAGCGAGTATTACTGGACTCGAGATGAACTCGTGTAGAAGCATGAATCTGCACCAACGTTTTCCAATGGGACAAAGCACGATCATCCATAGGAGAGGCCGAGGGCAGGGCAAAGATGTCAACCGGACCGCGTGGAACACAGCCATACACAACCCAGAAAGAAGAGAATCCAATGTTATAGTTCACAATAGAGTTGTGAGCAAACTCGACTTGGCATAACTTTACGTCCCAAGTACGAAAGTTATCACCCACCAAACTACGGAGCTAGTTACCCAAAGAACGAATGACAATCTCCGTCTAACCATCAGTTTGGGGATGATAAGCGCTACTAAAGTGATGTTCCTATGAGCGAGACGTCGTAAGCCATGCCAGAATTCTTCAAGAAATGAGTATTGATCTCGGATTCAATAGAAGTAGGAAGGCCATGTAGGCGAGTACACATCACGGAAGAAGAGTTATGCAACGAAGTGCATCGGAAGTCTTCTTATAGGGCAAGAAGTGGTCCATCTTGCTACACTAGTAGACAACAATAAAGATGGAGTCGAAGCCTTGCTAAGTACGAAGAAGACCAAGGACAAAATCCATACTAACACCAAGCCAAGGGGCATCCAGAATAGACAGGGGATGGTACAGACCCCTACTAGTGGCGGTCCCTTTAGAGATCTAAAAAACGTGGCGTCGGGTAACATAACGTGCAACATTCCGATACAAGGTAGGCCAAACATAACAGTCATGTAAAGAGCGAATATGCGATCGCGGCCCACATGTCCGACGTCATGAAGCTCCAAAATAACTCCAATTTATTTTTAGATAGTTATTGCAGCTTCTACTTAATAGGTACACATATTTGCACTGAATATTTATGGATCCAATCGAAACTGTTCACTAAAAATAGACGTAATTATTTAATAAAAATTACTATGGGTTGCATAATGCATTTTTAAAATTTAAGTTCTAATTCCTCATGATTTTATATTATATTCAAATTCTCATTTAATTTTTAAATTATTATTTATATTAATACCATAAATATAAATAAATGTAAAGAAAAAATATTTTAAATGTCACGTGGATAATTACCGAAAAATTAACATGTTACAACCTATAAAAAAAAATAAAAATCTTAAAGTTAGTAAACATAAGAACGATTTTCAAAGCCAATATTGAAAAAAATATATATTTGCAGTTTTAATTATTTTGTCTGAAATTTTTCTTTATCCTTCTGCGAGAACATATTAAGTTTTATATTTGTAATTTAAGGTAATTCCACTTTAAGTTATATTTCTATTTTATCAATTTGAATTTGTGTGTATCAAATTTAAATGATAAAAATTTATATGAACTTGATTTCACGGTGAACTCGTGTTTATCAATTATTACTGTTATGTGTATATACTATCACTGTTATATATATTCACTATCACAGTTATGCATATACATTATTATTGTTTAAAAAATTAAATATATTTTTATAACAATTATACTATGCATGAGTAACCGTGATAGTAAAAATACATAATAGTGATACGAGTTCATGTGAACTCGAGTTCACAACAGATCTACTCTTTTGAATTTTGCATTAATTTGACAATTCAATGTTTCATTTCCTAAAACATACCCCGCTTGAATCTTAAAATACATTTCTATCTCTAAGTAAGTTGAAAAATTACATGACAAATATCAATATCCTTCTACATTAAAACATCAATCCAGAATAAGTAGGAAATTGTTAAATTTTCATTGCTGCATCATGCATGTATTTGAGTAAGTGTTAGACACATTTGCTTTAGCGAGGAGAGATCTTCACTCAATCACTCTCTAACAAAAATAAAAATAAATACTGCTCAATTAAAATTTCTTTTTTATTTTCAAATTTTTATTTTTCATGCATATTTTCATAATTTGATAAACGTTTCAAATCCATTTTTATAATATGAGTATATGACGTGTCAAATTAATTTTTATTTTCCAACTTTTAGTTAAACGCAAACTCTAAGTATGCATCCGTGTACATACTATGCACCTTGATTTTACTTTAATTTTAAATTTAATTTGATATTTTTAAAAACATACAATACACGCCACACTGTGTGTTTTTAGTAATTGAAGCAGGGTATTATAGAGAAATATTCTTGGGGTATTAAGGAGTTGTTCTTAAGGTATAAATAATTTGTCTTCGGATATTTCAGACTTATTCTTAAGGTATCAAATAGTTATATGAGTAATCCAACTGGAGGTTGAGCATAAATCAGAAAAAGCTAAGCCAGTATAGCACAAACAGACAACATCTGCCTTTATACTTGTACATTATTTAAGAATATGCACAATCTTGAGATGTCTATGAAACTTCCAAAAGAAAGCCCTGACTTGCACGATTTTTTACCCTCATTATGCACGTGTACTGATGTTTGCCTCTTGCATTATGACACTCATCAAATATTAAAACATTTATCAGATCGAGCCTGATAAACCTGTGCCTCAAAGCATCAAGCAAGATTTGTGGCGTCATTATAAGCACCTGGAAAACGAAGGCAACACTTCCCTTATATAGGATTTCTTTTTAAATAATCAATATCCAAGTTTCAGAAGAATTAAACTGAGAATCATACATCAAACAACAAAAGATATAATTGACGTGCAAAATTATTCAATTCAATAAACAGTTTGACAGCAGCCATGTAAAGCTAAAAACAAACTGAAATCACCTCATGTTTATCCATCTCTTGATTCCATGTTGATCCATCCCAAAAATCAACCTCATCTCACCATAATACTGGCCTGTTTTCAAGTCAATGAGCGTCGCCACAACCTTCCATTGCTAATAACAATAACACAAAAAATGACCACTCAATATAAACACAGCAACACTAGTTAATACATATTGAACATGGGAAGACAATACACTTTAAGGCTCTATTAGGAACAAAAAGGAGATCAAATAAACAGCTCAAATGCAACATTCAAGTCAAGGTAATTATGAACTAAATCTTCACATCCCCACCTGGTCTTCCAACAAGAATGCTTAAAAAAATAAACTAATCAAAGCATAAAATTTTCGAAAATTTAAGTAATAGCTGAAAAATAATTTACAAATACCCCAAGAACAATTAATAATACACGAAGAACAAAATCATTAAATTTTTCTTTTAGGACGTATTATAAATTATTCTTTGGGTTTATTCCTTGTGTATTATAAATTTTTTTTGTGTATTATAAGATGTTCTTTGTACTATAAGATGTCATTTGTGTATTATAAATTATTTTTTGAATATTACTCGTTTATTAATTATTTACTTATTATTTTCTCATTAATAAATTGTTCTTTGGATATTATAAATTATTATTTGGGTACTATATATTGTTCTTTGAATATTATAATTTGTTCTTTAGGTATTGTAAATTATTTTTTGTGTTTATTCATTCATCAATTATTTATTTATAAATTATTCATTGTGTACTATAAATTATTCTTTGAGTATTATAAGATATTCGTTGGGTATTATAAGATGTTCTTTTGGTGTAATTTATACTTGTCCTTGGAATATTACTTAGATTTGTTCTTTGGGTATTATAATATGTTTTATGGATATTATAAATTGTTCTTTGAGTATTACTCATTTGTAATTATTTATTAATTAATTATTCATCAATAAATTATTCTTTGGACATTATAAATTATTATTTGGGTATTATAAATTGTTCTTTGAGTATTATTTATTTATTTATTATTTATTCATTTATAAATTGTTCTTTGGATATTATATATTATTTTTTGAGTATTATAAATTGTTCTTTTAGGCATTATAAATTATTCTTTTGGTTTATTCATTTATCAATTATTTATTTATAAATTATTCATTATGTATTATAAATTATTCTTTGATAATTATAAGATATTTTTTTTTGTACTTATAAGATGTTCTTTGGGTATTACTCGTTTATTAATTATTTATTTATTAAATACTCATTTATAAATTGTTCTTTGGATATTATTAATTATTATTTGGGTATTATATATTGTTATTTGAGTATTATAAACTATTTTTTTAGTATTATAAATTATTCTTTGGGTATTATTTATTTATTAATTATTCAATTATAAATTGTTCTTTGGGTATTATAAATTATTTTTTGGGTATTATATATTATTCTTTGAGAATTATAAGATGTTCTTTGGGAATTATAAATTGTTCTTTAAGTATTACTCGTTTATTATTTATTTATTTATTAATTATTATTAATTAATTATTCATTTTTAAATTATTCTTTGGTTATTATATATTATTGTTTGAGTATTATGAATTGTTATTTAGGTATTATAAATTATTCTTTAGGTTTATTCATTTATAAATTGTTCATTGTGCATTATAAATTATTTTTTTGGTAATATAAATTGTTCTTTGGGAATTATAAGATGTTCTTTGGGTATTATAAATTATTCTTTTAGTATTATTCGTTTATTAATTATTTATTTCTTAATTATATATTAATAAATGGTTTTTTGGATATTATAAACTGTGTTTTATGTATTATAAATAGATACTGCAAATTTGGTAGAATTAGGCCTTGGCAACGATCACAGGGTGTGGTTCCCAATCCAACTGTGAAGAAGAAATGTTTATCCACTCTCTAAGGGACATTAGTCGGGAACTGGGGGCTGCCTAAGATGCACAACTTCTTTGAAAAATTGGAAGCGAAAGAAGCGTCGTTTAGAGATTGTAGACGTCGTATGGTAATTTCAAGGTCTGCGTGAAAAGGGGCAGAAGAAAAATTGGATAGGAATTAGTCAAAATTATTTTTGAATTTTAGATGCATCCAGTGCATCCGAATGCACTCAAGACACACTTATAGTTAAAAATATGAATTTATTTATTTTTAATTGATTGTGATTTTATAATATAAATTCATTCACTAATATGTTAGTTAGTTGGGGATGCCCCAATCTATAGCCGATTGTTATTATTATGGGAGTGTAAATAAAACAGCATTAATTAATTCGCTAATCGATGCTTTGAAGTTGAAACGGGTGCGACTATACATATCTCAAATTTTCTAAATATACCTCAATCACTAAATATATCCCATTTAAAATGAAAAATTAATCTAAAATACTAAACATATCTCATATTTTATTGTAATACCATTTTCGATAGTAATTGGGGGTATGTTTAGTTAAATTTTGGGTATGTATAGTTGCACCCAGTTAAAACCCTTATTATTATTATATCAAATCAAAAAAACAAAATCAAAATCTGTAGTGAAGAATTGTGAGTTGAACTCCGGAACCCAGTCGGATCAAAATCTTATGATCTCATGCTATTTCTGTATCCCATATCTTCTCCATTTCTCGATCTCATGGGTCTCACTTCTGCCCACGAGCTTCATCCGCATCATTCTCATTCCCTTCAAGATTGTCCTTGTCCTCAAGGACAAATTTCAGAAATCACTCACGCATCTCAGTCAAGTTTTCCCAAGTTGCATCTTCAATTGGCAATGTTTCCCACTCAATCAACACTTCCCACTTGAAACACCCGCTTCGTTTCACTCTCCGATATTCAACAGCCCGCATCGGCCGTAAAATTACGTTCCCATGTGCATTCACTGCAGGTAGACAGCCGACAACCACGTCTTCCTGTCCTAGGCATCGCTTCAATTGCGATATGTGAACTGTTGTGAATATAACCGGATTGAATCGAACTCAATAAGACTTCAAGTAATCAGAACGATTGAAGAATGCCGGATGAACACACTCAACAGAAAACATCAGGAAATCAAAATAAGAACAAGCAATTTACGTGGTTCGATCAAATTGATCTATGTCCACGGATGGGGTTGGCTCACTTCACTAATCAATGGAATAATGTTTACAAATTACAAGTTTTCTCTCTCAAGGATTTAGAATGTCAATTCTCTACACTCAATTCTCTGGAATGAATACGTATTTATAGATGCCCAGATCCTAACTGCCCATTAAATCCGTAATCAATCAACGAGCTTGTATGGTTACAACCGCCAGAAGTAACTGTTCCGACATCCAATAGGATTGCTCCGCCAGCTGTCAAAATAACCGCCTTAATATCAGCTCGAAACCTTAAGCTTGAGTGACTCAGGAGATTGGTCATTTTCAGCTCAGGATATGCCTGCCAGGATGCCTGACTCGGGATGACTGATGTTGGCTCAGGATGATGATCTCAGGATTATGCCTTCAGGTTACTGAGTCTTCAGGACAAGTGCCTTCACTGATCTGAACACTCAGGATGAGTGTCAAGATCAGAGCACTCAGACTCAGTATCGCCTTCGCCCTTACTCAGAGTCATTTTCTCTCAGGTTCAGGGCCTTGTCTCAGGATCCAACCTCAGAATCAGGATTTATACTCAGTATTCAAACTCAGCTTAGCTTTTACACTTAACAATTCTCCACCTCAAAGTAAGTAAGTTTCTCCCATTCCACACTCCTCCTCAGGACCTAACTCATGGTATATCTATTGACTGCAGCTTGATCAGCTCCAAGCAGTATCTGAACTTGGAAATAGGTAAGACCTTAGTCAGCATATCCACAACATTGTCCTCAGTAGAAACCTTCTGCACTGAAATCACTTTCTTTTCCACCACATCTCTCACAAAATGAAGCCTCACATCAATATGTTTGGATCTTTCATGAAAGACCTGATGCTTAACCAAATGAATTGTGCTCTGATTGTCACACTGAACTGCAACTTCCTTTTGCCTTATTCCAAATTCTTTAATCATACCCTTGAGCCACATTGTTTCCTTTACTGCTTCAGTTATCGCAATATATTCAGCCTCAGTAGTTGAGAGTGCCACTACTGACTTGAGTACTACTCTCCAACTGATTGTTGTACCATATAATATGAACACATATCCTGTTAAGGATTTCCTCGTATCAATGCTTCCAGCATAATCTGAGTCCACATATCCTTGATGTTGACAAGGCGAACTACTGAGAGATAATCTCGAGATTATCCCAAGGCTACGAAGGTCGCCGAGGTGAGCAGGAGCAAGGCCATTGGTTCGAATCAAGGCCGACACAAAGGAGCTCAGCGAGGTAGGTGAGAACCTCGCCCGAGCTCCCGATCGGCCGAGGTCAGCGACCAGGGAAGCCAGGGATGTGGAGACAATGGGCGAGCTACCCCTCTCAAGAGGGAGCTCGCCCCTATCCAGGGAGGCCATGCCGAGCTCCATCACCGCATTATCCCTGAAAATCGCACAAGGCAAAGGAGCTAGCCAGGGACCTCGCCCAGTCCGAAAAGCCCGAATGATGGGTGCATAAGCAGGATACGTATGTGTAATAGCATAGGGCATTGTAAAGGGAGCATTGTGAGGGATTAAGACGAAGGTTACGGACCTTCGTCAACACCGGAAGCCATATAGGCTCACAAGGTGCTACCTCACACTTGCACACCTATAAATAAGATCTCTCTTGTACTATTACACAATACAACACAATCACAACACAACATTTACTTTCTCTCTCTAAACTCTCCATTTTCTCTCTCTATATTACTCCCTCAAGAACACTAAGAACACAAAATCTTAGATTATTGTTTAGTAGAATTAATATGTTACATTAAGCCACATAAAAACATCGATTAGTAAATTCTATCAACACTTGAAATGGTTGAGTGCCATCCTTAGTCTTCTCGAAGAGTAACCCCAGATTTTCAGTTCCCTTTAAGTATCTCATGATCCACTTAAAAGCCTCCCAGTGTGTCTTTCCCGGATTTGCCATAAATCTACTGACCACACTGACTGAATGTGCTAAATCTGGCCTGCTGCACACCATAGCATACATTATGCTACCTATCCCATTTGAGTAAGGAATTTTACTCATGTGTGCCCTCTCTTCTTCTGACTTCGGACACTGACCTGCTGTCAGTTTGAATTGTTGACCAAGGGGTGTAGATACAACTCTAGATTCATGCATGTTAAACCTCCTGAGTATCATCAGGATGTAATCCTTCTGAGTTAAGAACAACCTTCCTCTGCTCTTATCTCTGATAATTTCAATGCCCAGTATCCTCTTCGCACTTCCCAAATCCTTTATGTCAAAAGTGTTACTGAGTTTTTCCTTTAACTTCTGAATTCTTTCAGGACTCTTGCTTGCAACCAACATGTCATCCACATAGAGCAGTAGGTATGTAAGTACTTCCTTTCCCTGTTTCTCAAGATAGACACAACTATCATACCTGCACCTAGTAAAGCCTATGGAGATCACAAAACTGTCAAATTTCTTATACCATTGCCTCGTGTTGATATGGCGAACTAACACTATCGACATGGGGCAATTACGCAAGGCTTAGCAGGTCGCCAGGACCCACCAGGATCCTTGAAGATGCGGAGCTCGCCCACATGGAGGTAACCTACAAGCGGAGCTCGCCCAGAGCTCGCCTTTTATCCCTGGGAAGATCTCGCCGAGCTCCATCATCACATAACGTTCGTGGACCACAAGGCACCAGAGCCCGCCCTGGAGCTCGCCCAAACCGCCTAGGCTCATCTCCGAAGCTCGCCGACGAGCTCGCCTATCAGTCGAATAGAACTCCGATGGTGTGCTCTTTTTCCCTCCGTCCGGTTTATCCACAGGGGTGGTTTACGGCGAGGTTTTTAATGAGGCCCATCTAGTCTAAGGCATAGTAGTAGGATGAGGCATGATAAAGGGAGCAGTGTGAGAGACCAAGACGAGGGTAAGGAACCCTCGTCAACACCGGAAGCCACATAGGCTCGTAAGGTGCCCTCTCACACTCACACGCTTATAAATAAGACCTCTCTTGTACTATTCAAAAAAAGGGCTCACAATTCTGAAAATCAATACTACTACTCTTGCAATATTTCTCTCTCTAAACTCTCCACTCTCCCTCCTCATATTTTACATCCAAGAACACAAATTCTTGGATTATTGTTTGATAGGATTAACATGATATAAAGCCACATAAACAAACATCGATTAATAAATTCTATCAACACCTCGGACTTTGTTTCAGTCCATACAATGACTTCTTCAGTAGACACACCTTATCCAGATTTTCTGGTAAGATAAAACCTTCAGGTTGTTGCATGTGTATCGTTTCTTCCAGATCTCCATGTAAGAAGGTTGTCTTGACATCTAACTGCTGAAGCTCCAGATCCTCCTGAGCAACCTTTGACAATAAAATTCGTATTGAGCAATGTTTCACAACAGATGAGAATACCTCATTGAAATCTATCCCCTCTCTCTGAGTGAATCCTCTGGCCACCAGTCTTGCCATGTATCTCAACTTCTCTTTTCCTCCTGGCCCCATTTCAGATTTCTTCTTGAAAATTCACTTGAAACTGACTACCTTTTGTCCCTAAACTCTGTTCACTAAGGTCCAAGTGTTGTTCCTTTCTAATGACTGAAGTTCCTCAGTCATTGCCAATATCCACCTCTCTTTATCTTTGCCCGACACAGCTTCAGCATAACTTTGTGGTTCCTGATGCTCAATTTCTTCAGTGGTTATCAGGGCATAGGACACCATATCAGCCTGGCCGAATCTAGTCGGAGGGTGTATGCTTCTCCTGTGTCTGTCTCTTGCTAGACTATAATTCCTGAGATCTTGGCCTTCAGTATCTGAAATTGAATGGTCAGTATCACTTTCCTCAGATTCCTCCTGATATCTTTCTGAGTTTTCAACTGACTCAATGCCTGCTTGTCCTGAGTTCTTGTCAGGAGTCTCCACCACAACCTGAATACCTTCTTCAGAAAGAATTCCATCTGAGTCCTGAGTGCTTATGGGCTGATTGTATCCCATGACTTTCTCATTGAAAGTCACATCTCTACTGACAATACACCTTTTGTGACCAGGTTCCAGACACCATAACTTGTATCCTTTTATTCCCTTAGGATAACCAATAATGATACATCTCAGTGCTCTAGGTTCCAGCTTGTCCTGCCTGATATGGACAAAAGCTGAGCAACCAAATATCTTCAGGTTGTTGTAATCTGGGATCCTTCCATACCACACCTCATCCGGTGTCCTGAACTCAATTGCTGAGGATGGTGACTTGTTTATGAGATAGCAAGCTGTACTGACTGTCTCACCCCAAAATACCTTTGGTAGCTTTGCATCTGATAGCATGCTCCTGACCTTTTCTAGGATTGTCCTGTTCATCCTCTCAGCAAGGCCATTCTGCTGAGGATTTGCAGGAACTGTCCTGTGTCTAGTTATTCCCCTTTCTTTGCAGAAATTATTGAACTCCTCTGATACATACTCCAATCCATTATCTGTCCTGAGATGTTTAATGGATCTTCCTATCTTATTTTCTTGTTCACTGACCCAATCCCTGAAATTTGCTAAGGCCTCACTCTTCTGCTTCAGTATGAACATCCATACTTTCCTACTGAAATCATCAATAACTGTCATGAAGTATCTTCCACCTCCATGAGTCTCCACCTTAGCTGGTCCCCAGATATCAGAATAAACATAGTCCAGGGGTGCATCAGTAGTCTTCTTACTTTTAGGGAATGGAATTTTCTTGGATTTGCCCAGGACACAATGGTCACAAAAATCCAACTTCATCATCTTTCCTTCCCCAAAGACCTTCTGCTTTGTCAGTTCTTGGAGTCCCCTTTCTCCAGTGATGTCCATAACATTATTTGCTGATCCAGTGGAAGTGCTCCCAATCAGGATATACAACCCATTGATTTTCTTGTCTTTCACGTATACCTTATTGTCTTTGGTTATCAAGATGTAACCATCCTCAGTGTTGAATTCATAACCCAGTTGATTCAGTGAACCCAGGGAAATCAGATTTCTCTTCAGTTCTGGCACCAGCCTCACATTTGATAGTATCCTATCTACTCCATCATGAAGCTTCATCTTGACAGAACCACTCCCCTTCACCTTGCATGTCTGATTGTTGCCCAACACAACTGAGCCTCCATCAAACCTCCTCAACTCCCTGAATAGTGATTCATCCGGGCACATATGGAATGAACATCCTGAGTCAAGTACCCATTCATCATTCCGTTTCAGGTTTGTCACAGTCAACACCTCAGCACTATCATACACTTCTTCAGCAGCAACTGTTATATCAGTCTTTTGTTCTTCCCCTTGTTTCCTATTTCTATCAGGGCAATTCTTCGTGAGATGACCAGTTTTGTGGCAAGCAAAACATTTCCTCCTCTCAACAAAATCACCAGATTTTGACCCATTTGTGTTCTTTTTCTTCTTGTTCTGAAAACCTTTCTTGCCCTTCTTGAATCTGACATTCAAGCCTTCAGCCTGAACTGAATTTTTCTTATCAGCTTGTAGCTGAAGAGATTTTGTTTTCAGTGCACCCAGAATATCATCAAAGGACAATTTATCCTGGCTTCCAAATAGTAGAGTATCCTTGAAATTCTCAAATGATTTAGGCAAGGAATTCAGGAGTATCAAAGTCTTATCATCATCATCATCAATTTCCACTTCCAGGTTCTCCAGATCATCAGCAGCCTTATTAAACTCCTCAAGTTGCTCAATCAACTCCTTCTCATCAGTCATCCTGAAGGAAATCAGTTTCTGCTTCATGAACAACTTGTTGGTGACAGACTTAGTCTGATATACCTTTTCCAATTTACTCCAAACACCAATGGCAGTCTTCTCCTTGCACACCTCCCTTAGAGGCTTATCCCCCAGACACAGAATAATGGTGATATGAGCCTTCTCCAAAATCTCCTACTTCTTGGCTGGATTTTCTGACGAAGTAGATGGCCATTGATCTTCAGGCTTCAGGGCATTTGCAAGCCCATGATGAACCAGGAGAGCCTTCATCTTGATCTTCCACAAACCAAAATCGTTTGCTCCAGTGAATTTCTTGAAATCCAATTTGGTAGATGCCATGATTGATGATTAACCAGTCGATTCTTCCTCCCATCCCACATACGGCGCCAATTGTTGTGAATATAACCGGATTGAATCGAACTCAATAAGACTTCAAGTAATCAGAACGATTGAAGAATGCCGGATGAACACACTCAACAGAAAATATCATAAAATCAAAATAAGAACAAGCAATTTAAGTGGCTTGATCAAATTGATCTACGTCCACGGATGGGGTTGTCTCCCTTCACTAATCAATGGAATAATGTTTACAGATTACAAGCTTTCTCTCTCAAGGATTTAGAATGTCAATTCTCTGGAATGAATACGTATTTATAGATGCCCAGAACCTAACTGCCCTCTAAATTCGTAACCAATCAACGAGCTTGTATGGTTACAACCGCCAGAAGTAACTGTTCCGGCATCCAATAGGATTACTCCGCCAGTTGTCAAAATAACTGACTTAATGTCAGCTCGAAACCTTCAGCTTGAGTGACTCAGGAGATTGGTCATTTTCAGCTCAGGATATGTCTGTCAGGATGCCTGACTTGGGTTGACTGATGTTGGCTCAGGATGATGATCTCAGGATTATGCCTTCAGGTTACTGAGTCTTCAGGACAAGTGCCTTCACTGATATGAACACTCAGGATGAGTGTCAGGATCAGAGCACTCAGACTCAGTATCGCCTTCGCCCTTACTCAGACTCATTTTCTCTCAGGTTCAGGGCCTTGTCTCAGGATCCAACCTCAAAATCAGGATTTAATACTCAATATTCAAACTCAGCTTAGCTTTTACACTTAACATGAACAACTAGATGTATTTGAGCATCTTCAGGTAATTGTAAACGGTAGGCCACTGCGCCCACTTTCTCTAACACTTGAAATGGGCCGTAGAAACGACTACCCAATTTATACAGCGCCTTTTGTGAAACCGTTTGCTACCGATATTTTGTTGTCTCCTCCTGTCGTCTATTCTCGTTACCTCTCGCTCGTTGATGTGTAGGATTGATCTCCTCTTGATCGGTCTCTGACCCCGACTCCCCTGAAGTCTGAGTATCCGACGTAATTGGTGTCTTCCCAGGCTTCGTGTTTTACGCGACAAGTCGTTCCATTTGTTGGACCAATTTCTCAATTACCTGTACGAGCGATCCTATCTTACTCTCCATGTTTGTGAACCCATTCTCCATACTGTCCATTCTCGTCTCTAACATCTCAATCCGATCACGATGTGTGCCTGCCATATGTGATTCTCAGTGTCGTTTCTCTCAATGAAAACACCAATTGATGAGAATCACAAGTGCAACTCTGATCCGAAGCCCTGACTCTGGCCAGTAGGCAACGAATTTTATGCAAATATTTACAAATAATAACCAAGAAATATTTTATCTCATAATAATTCAAAACACGGTACCTTCTGAGTTTTATACTCTACAATATAGATTATAAGAATCCTAACAACTTGCCTAAATCTAGGAATAAATATCTATCAAATCACACAAACAAATCACGCAGTAATTTGAATAATAAAAGATAATGGGCTAAGATCGTAAAATAAGATATTGGCCTTTATTCGTCCAATTCTTCCTTTGGCCGTTTTTCCTCTTGCTGGGCCTGGGCCGCTCTCTTCATCCGGGCTCATCTAATTCGATGTAAGCGTTCTTCAGCTCACGAGCTTCATCCGCATCAGTTAACTCCTACGTAACTTCTCCAGAAATTACTTAAACCCCTCCCCTACATTTTCTTCATATTTGAAAAAATATATATAAATAATAGTATAAATATATATAAATGTTATTTATATCTCCCACTCATGTATGAAGTTAATGGTCTCTATCACTACTATACACTTGTTAAGGATATATAGCAACTCAACTAGTTTAATTTGGATATTTCATAAGCTCATTATACCTCAGAACTATTGAAAATTTAACACAAGTTGATATTTTTTTAATTGGTAAAATTGTGACTCGAACACATTACCTTTCGGCTATAGATAGTGGAGCTCTAACTAGAGCTGTACCACTTCGTCTTAACACAAGTTGACATATCTCTTTTGAATCTCTCAAATCATTAGACCATATTCAACCTTCCATAATATATATGTAATCATAATTAACTTTATTGCTTGATTAATCAATAAATCACAATAGAATGTATTAAATAAAGACATTTTCCCTTCACAATAAGTATCTACAAACTCTAACCGTAACTGCTTTTCTAGACATGCACCACATTGACATTATTATCAACATGCTAAAGTAACAACACTAATGAGAAGATTTAGAAATATGATTTTGATCAAATTTTGGCAAGATTGATTATTTTGTCTATTAAACAAAACACACCCTTAAGGTATATTAATAAAGACTCATACTATTGAGAGAATAGTGATATTTTTCTAATTCCTTTTATGGTCAACTTAGCACATGTCGTTTAAAAAAAAAAAATACATATCACAATGTATTTAACTTTCTACGAAAGAAGCACATGTCTTATTTGATTTAATTTTGACATCGTATAAATTATAGTTCAAAGTGTATTCTTAGAATACACTTAATCCGACTATCCCCACACTAATGTCCAGGATATCCAAATAATTAGTTTTATAAACGGTTGATGAAGCATGATTTTAACATTTCAATTTTCAACACGCATGCAGGTATCCTGGAACAGTGTTCTATTCACAAGCATAGTAATACAGTGTCTGTTTTAGGATGATTCCAAACAAATGCCCGGCCAGAGATGTCAGAGCAAGTGTTTGTTATGCTATGGCCACATATCCAATGTCAAACATGACACTACTCAAACTTTTTTATCAAGGAGAGATCAAGTAACATTTTGTCGATTGCTTCATCATCATGTGCTCGTCCCTTGGTCTGCAAATAAATAAAGCCCCATTACCAACTTCTGATTTTTCTCAAGTCACTTGCTATAAGCTATTGAGAAATCAAGATGCTAAAAAGAGACCTGCTGAAAGCATATTCAGTTTTACCATATATTGTTATACTAGTCATACTGAGTGTATATATAGTTCTACAAAAATTCCATCACTGCTAATAAAACTGATGCTGACTGATTTTACAACAAAACTGCTGCTTCTAGCTAGAGATACTAATTAGGTTAAATTTGGAATCTCAAATTGCACACTGAATTTTAAGTGTTAAATTTGGAATCTCAAATTGCACACTGAATTTTAAGTATCAAGATATATTATACCTATTATATATTGATAATTCTCTGGTTCAAGTTTCCCAAGCGTACGTTATTACTAGGTGTAAGAAAGAGGTACCTTGATGGACGGAACCATGGCTATACCCTCTTCGAGTGTTTCAGGACAAAGGTTCCCAAGCACACAGAGCTGCAAAATGCACATACAAGGCATTTCCAAGATCAAATCACTTTACCCAATATAAATCGGATTTGTTTGGAAGATATATGGGAATTACCTCGAATTCAGCTAGCTGGTATCTACTAAGAATTCTGAAACTTGAGTTAAGTTTATAACACCATGAAAGCTTTCATGCTATGAAGAGAATAAAGTATGACAGTAGAGATCTGTAAGTAGCATAGACACTTGAATCTTCTCGAACAATCAGAAATGCTAATGGCTTTGCTTTTACCCAAATCCAACATGAGAAAACTAACATATCCTAATATATCATATGAAACCAAAAAGAATTAGAAAAGAGCATCAGTTTATTAGAAGTTCCAAACCAGCCAACCCAAGAACTTCATGCTCACATATGTTTATAACGATGCAAGCAAGGAATGAGTAAAGAGCAGTAGGCATATATATCATCGCAAATTTGTCAAACAATGTCTGGACCATATGAAAGTACGTGAATCGCAAATTTGTCGAATGATATGAACCATCTTAAATTAGAGTAATGTCTTATTTTCAGTGGCATTATGTGCTCGAAATTTTTGGGAATTACTAAATACAGTTCTTAAAAAACTAAATACCAAAGTGTCTCCATCACATTAAACACTAAACAGAGTTGGAATTTACAGCATAGTATTATACATAAAAGACAGAAGGATACTCTCGAACTTGTCTGACAGCATCTGGATTCTTATACCGGCTGAAGCGCTTCACATATTGGAGTGATTTCTCAAACACCCTGGAAATGAGAGCAATCATGATCTTGGAACACGACATAGTTCATAGCCAGACATTCATTATATATGATAGATTTAAAAAGTGTATTTGTGTTAATTGAAATGATCACAGAGCTAAAGTTTACAGCAAAACATTAACACATGCAGAATATTTTAAATAAAAAGAAAAAGTAAAGAAACAAATACATAGCTCCTATAAGTTACAAATTTCATTGAGAACCATATGCTTGACTGTCTTACACACAATTGTAGCACTCTGAAAACCCTCTAGGTAAGCTAAATAATAAACAATAAAATTGGAAGAGAAGAATTATACATACTGAGACATTTGATTCATTGGGTCATCGGCCATCTGCTGAAGTTGCTCATACTTATGTTCAAGAATTAGGGCAACTTCACAATTCATAAGACATTTGGCCTTCAAAAATTCTGAAAAAACAATTGTAAATATCGAGTAAGCTTTCATCTCAAGAGAAGAACCAAATGTAAAGAAAGCAAGCAGAAACAGACCACATATAAGTTAAAAATTCCAAGTACAAAGTAATACATGGCCATGAACAGATATATATATTGAATTGCAGAAACATAACCGTCTTCTATAATGCAATCATTGAATTCATTGGGAAAAACATGACCCCTATATAATCACCAATGAATGATCAAATATGCTTCATCGTACCAGGTAAATGCTTTGATGATCTCAGGACCTTTACGAGATATTCTAAAGTGGGAGAGAGCTATACTATAAACATGATAAACACAAGGAAGCATCAAACGGAAATTACCAAAAGAGATCATTTTGATAATAACACTCACAAAAAGAGACATTCAGCTTAACTTAACAATCTCCACGTATTTAGGGCAGGGGAAAGAACAAGCACTAACATTAAATTTGAAGAAGGCCAATTCAATAAAATAATACTCAATTAGCAGACATTGACATAGATACATATGCCTACGCACTCAATTCACCATAACCCAGTAAAAAAAGAAAAATTGATGCCAGTAAAAGAGCATCACTACATTTCCGCTAAGTAGAGCGAAAAGGGTTTTCTACGAGAAGAGAAACACCAAATATCAAGTAATTATCTCATAATGAATATAGAATTCAATTATCCAGAAATAACAAAAATAGAGGTCGAGATTAACAAATTACCATCGGGGATTTTGAGCTCCGCGGCATTTTCCTCCTCTTCTACCGACATCTTTTATACAGATTGGCGCACGATCTTTACAGCTTCAAGGAAAAAATAAAATAAAGTATGTTGGTACTTCATAATCGAGAACAAATTACAGCAGGACATAGTTTTCAAAGGCTCAAGGCGCGCCTTTCCTAAGCACATTTCACACATATATTTCTATAAGAAACCAAATAAAACCACATAATACTACCAAAAAGTCAATAAATGAACATAATAATCTGCACCCATATTGGCTATTTATGGCGCTAGAACTGGAGCCTTGCGCCTGAGGCGCGCCTTTTAAAACTATGCTTTGAGGTAGAAACTAGATGATAAAAATCGCAACGTTAAGTAATATTCTTGTAGATAATAAATTAAGGGTTTGTTTGGTTCAATAGACAAGATAAATAATTCAAGATAGGATTAGTCAAGATTGTAGTATAGAGATTGTTATTTGTTGAATTAATTGTATGTTTGGATTGATGGATTGAGAGAATTTACAAATGTCAAGTAAATTTATATTGATGTTTGGATTGTATGATTAATGATATAAATTGTGCAATTGACAACTTTATCCTCCTTTACATTTACAACCTTTCGAAGCTATGAAGAAAGACAAAAATACAAAATTAATTGAAACTAATGAAATTTAATTTGTCTAAGTTACTTGGTTCTGCCTTCTATACCCAACCCCTCCATTTATGTTTATTGAGCTCTGTTATTTACTTGTTTGGCAATCCTCAAGAATTAATATTGAAGTGGAATTCAAGAGTACAAATCCAATAGAATCTATAGCTAATTGAAATGGAATTCAAAAACCCAACTGGCATTATTGTTTTGAGTTACCTGAAACAATCCAGGTAAGGAAGAATATTCCCCTTCCAAATAAAATCCATTTTGCAGATCATAACTCAGAAATATAATCATCAAGTAATTAGCACACAAATATCTAACAAAATTTCAACCCAAAGAACCTTCTTTGGAGTGTACGTATATCATCTAACAAATTCCTCAGGCAATTACTCATACACCATGAATGCAAAAACACAATCATAAGAAACAAAACTATAGCCGTGCTCAGCCGACGAAATTTCTAAGCGTGGGGAAGGCATCGATGAAGTTCCTTTGTGTGGAGAAGCAGCGGACGGAATTCCTGGTTTGGAGATGCAGTGGACGAAGTGTATGGAGAGAGCTATGGCTAATGTAATTTTGGTTTATATGCAGGTAAACATGTAAATAATATTACAAGTCGCAACAAAATCATACATACAAACCATTAAACACACTGCAAGTTTAAAGAAGATAAATAACAAAATTAGGGCTGAATTTGCTCTAGTTAGGTTTTTGTACGAATCTTGAATTACCACAAGACAAGTATATAACTACATAAGAAACTAAATCACCGTCTCATCGTCGCACTAGAGCAAAACAATTAATAAACTTTTTGTTCGACAAAGGACAGCTGTTACCTCGATGTTGTTTGGGAAGAAGATGTGTCCACGGTTCAAGCACACACGAACGCGATGATTGAATGTTTGACGGAGGAGAACTCGCGGCTGGAAAAACGTCGGACTATTGGGGAATTAAAGTCGACGGAATAGAGGACCAACACTTGGCTCAGCTTTGAACGAGATCGACCGCCATTAGCGTCCGTGTCTGTCTCTCTCTAAAGCCCTAATCTGCTCAAATGACTTGGGCTTTTTCTATGGGTTGTAAAATAATTGGCCCTATATTATGGTATGGCTGCACAAGTTAAATGCTTGTTGATAGTACACACATCATGCAATTTTATTATTTCTCAAACTAGTATTTTCCCCCGTGAATAGCACGGTTTAAATATATATTATTTATTATCATATATTTTTTATTTATAGTTGTATATTATTTTAAATACTTATAGCACACATATAATACAAAAATTAATTATAAAATTATATTTATTAATTTTTTGAAAACTTGTTGGTATGATAATTAATAAATTCCAAAATATGAAAAAAGAAGCAAATAAAATTATGCATAATTATTATATCTAAAAAATAGGTAGCAAATGAAAGTCTAAAGTTCAAATTTAAATTTTAAATTTATTTATAAATTAAATTTTAATTTTAAACTTATCACATGTTAAAATTTTCATAAATTAGTCATTGATAAAAAATTTATTACTTTTTACTTGTTAAAATAGACTTACTTTTTGTATTATTTTGTAAGACTATGTCAAAGTAAATTTCAAGGAGGAAATATTTTAGTCTATTATTTTGCAAGTCTGTTATTCATGTTTATGATTTAAGCAGATTTTGCGGAGATTTCATGTACATACAAATAATATCCCTTCATTTTAGAGTATATTAAATGAGAAGCCCGTAATTCTGTCTTTTCTATTACTCTTGGTTTTCTATATTCCATTTTCTTGGCAGAGTAAATGGAACAACCGGTGAAAGAAGTGAAATCATGAGTCACCTTAAATGGCAGAGTATTCATGAATTCTTTGTGGCAGAGTAAATGCCTATTCTGATAAATAATTTTTAAAATATTCCTATTTACCAGAATTTTCGTTTAACAAACTAATAAAATTATAATTAAATAATATAGAAAAGATGTATTTCCTATGTTACAGAAAAATATAATAAATATTTATTAAAAGTATATACACTTACAAAAACTAAGAAATTATACCTTAAGTCTTCTTTTTAAATGTCTTATCTCATATGATAAAAAGTTGAATGAGTGTTTGACGCAGGTTTCATTAATGACCTATAGATTCTTCTAAACAAAAAAAAAAACTATTCATCTCTTGCCGTTTACACAGATTATAAGGGGACAGGAATCGCCTCCTCCACCGTGCACCATCCTATCACCCAAGCACAACCTCCCAATGAAGTTTGTCATTCTCTCTTCTCTTTATTTTCTCTGTATTCCTGGAGTTTGTCATTCTCTCTTCCCTTTATCTTCTCTGTATTCCTGGTTTATGGAGAAAGGAATGCTTATTGGGCGGCGGCGGTTGTGCATTTTACTAGACTGAATAATCTTTAACATTTGTTGTGAAAGTTATAATTAAAATAAAAATATACTTATGGATAACTGGGACAAAGGTATTCTTACTGACAACCAACTCCTAATATCATCTCTACATCTGGGTGGATGTAATCGTTGCCCCAATCTAATGTGCTCTTTGTTTCCATCTGCAGTAACAAATTTACTTTGAAGATTTGATTCATCTGCAAATATGAAAGAAATTAAATGCTTAGTTTGGAATACGCAGGAACAAAATTTTAAAAATCATTGAAATCACTCTGGAAGCGATTCTTTAACTTCCTTTGGCACTAATCTCCTCTGTCATTGCTAGAAAGAGTGATTTATAACAGCATGAGTTGTGATTTTTATACTATTCATTGGGAAAATGAAAGGTCACAGAGATCTAAACTTTGGACTCGGTGAAATAGCGGGTGCACTGCTCGAGAGACTGATACAATTTTGACATAATTTTAATAAAAATTCAAAATATAATAAATAAGTATTATTGTTCACGCGTTTCTGCTGAGCGAGTGAGTCTCCACTCGCCAGCAAAATCACCAACCGTTTATGCAAATACTGCTACTTTTATATATTTATAGATTTATATAGATATGTTTAAATAAAATAAATAAATGAGAAAGTTGGGCCAAAATAAATAAATGGGCCATAAATGAGAAAGTTGGGCCAAAATAAATAAATATATAGATATGTTTAAATAAAATAAATAAATGTGCCATAAGACCTATATCTAAACCACGGATTTTCAGCGGCCAGGCATTGCTGTTTCCTCCACCTCAACCGCCGCCTCCTCCCACGCCCGGCGCCACCCACGCCTGTGCTCTACATCAGACACAGTCGCAGCCTCGCCTCCGCGCCGCCACACGCGACGCACCCCCTGCCGTCCACGGCCACGCCACGCTGTCAACTGGAGGTATAATTGAATCTGATTATATTTTATTAGGATTTCAAAAGTATTTTTGCAGGTGTGGGCTCAACATTTTTTGCAAACGGTTTGCGAGTGACTAAAAGTTAGGCGTCCCTGTAAATGGACAAAAAAATAACACAGATGACTGTTCACTCGCTCCTGTAGGAAGTGCAAGTCACTGATTTACGGTTGAGCGAGTGAATGTTCACTCGCCAGCAAAATCGTCGACCAATTTATAAGTACTGCTGCTTTTAGAGTAGGTCTCTTGTGAACTTGAGTTCACATGAACTCGTATCACTGTCATGTGTAATCATTATCACTATTATTCATATATATTATCACTGTTATAAAAATATACTTGATTTTTCAACAATGATAATGTATGTGCATAACAGTGATACTATATACACATGACAGTGATAATTGAGAATTCGAGTTCACCGTGAACCCGGGTGTATACAAGTTTTTGTCCAGCTTTTATATATTTACTAGTACACAGGTGAATTAATTTTAAAAAAAATTTTTAGTATATAAATCATATTTTATCAAAATATTTTGTAAAATAGATGATGCCAAAACATTTTAATTTTAATTTAATTAATTGAATAAATTATTTATGTTAATGCTATATTTTAGGATAATTAAAACATAATCCTGAAAAAGAAATTTAGGTAACTTCGTAAATAATTTTTAGGTACATTCGTAAATAGATTTTTTAATGTTATTGCTATTTTTTAGTTAAATTTGAAAATAATTCTAGTTTCAAAAAATTATAATGTTGACATATTTTTAAAATTATACTTTTATAATTTTGACCTTTTAAAAAAATTGTTTTAATTTAATATTAATGGTTTTAAATTTAAAATTGTATAATTGATACCATTTTAAAATTAAAAAAAGAATTGTTAGGATAATTAAAAATATAACGTAAATATTTTTAGGTAAATTCTTAAATAATTTTTAAGCTAAATTCATAAAAAAATATATTAGTGTTATATTTTAGGTAAATTCGTAATACTTTTTTTGGTTTAAAAAATTATGATTTTGACATATTTTTAGAATTTTAACTTTGACATATTCATAATATGTTACTGTTATATTTTTAGGTAAATTCGTAATACTTTTTTTGGTTTAAAAAATTATGATTTTTACATATTTTTAGAATTTTAATTTTGACATATTCAAATATTTTGTTTTAGTTTAAATTTAATATGAACGGATTTAATTTTTTGTTAGGATAATTATAAAATATAACGTAAATAATTTTATGTAAATTCATAAAATTATTTTTTAGGTAAATGGTAAATAATATTTTTTATTTTATTGCTATATGTCAATTGTCAGGTGAATTTGTAAATAATTTTTCTTTAAAAAAATATAATTTTGACATATTTTTAAAATTTTAATATTAATTTTGACTAATTCAAAAGTTTTGGTTTGATTTAAATTTAATATAAAAGTTAAAACGGTTGCGTAATTAATTTTTTTTTAAGAAAATATAATCTTGATATATTCTTATAATTTTAATTTTAATTTTGATTTAACTTTAATACGAACAGTTTAAAAAATGCGCAAATAATTTTGATTCAAAAAATTTATAATTTTGACATATTTTAAAATTATATTTATAATTTTGATACGTGAGACTATAGATATATTAAAAAATTTTTTTCTATATTTTTATATATATATATATATATATATATATATATATTAAATTGTGTCATACGTGAGACCATACATATCAAGCAAAACTAATTTATTATAAAATTCTTTTCCAGAAATGGATGAAGTTTCATTTGCTAACATCATAAAATGAGATGAAAATACAATCGTGATATTACTTTTCAGTAACCATAGTCTCAAATAAAATTAAAATATAGTGTACTCGATTTATAAATTATAGAGATTTGTGTTACCGAATGATCAAAGGATCAAAAATTCACCTGACCTAAGTAGATATGAGATCACAAATTAATTCAGAAATTTGTGTGTATATATGCTCATGAATCCTCTCTCCTAATTTTAGGAGAAATTTACACAAAGAAATGGAGATGATCAGGACTTGAGTATACATAGACATAGGTGTATGAAGAGAGGGAACAATTTTGCATGTAACCGTCTTAAATTGTAACGCATCATAAAATTTAAGATTTAAAAAAAAATTAAGATTTTCAAAATAGTGGATTTTGAAGGTGCCACGTAGAATGAATTGAAACTGTGAATTATATGAGATTAAGATATTTATTATTATAGTGAAAAAAGGTGAATTTGCTTTGAAGCAGTGTATCTTAAAAAAGTAATTCAATGAATGGCGTAAATTCCTCCCGAAAATGAAGAATAAACGCATTCGATTGAGATTTTATTTTATTTTACTAATTATCGTTTATATTCTTTTGAATTACTTGTATGATTTCATTCAAAAATCTATTTAAGTAGACCTTTTCATATTTTAATAATAGATTTTCAGAAATTTAGATATTCAAAAATAAAATAAAAAAGTACATTAATACCCTTTTAGATTTTAGAGGTAAATGATTGGTATAATGGGTGCCTAAATGTGTGGAGTTAGTTTCCTCTAAAGTTTCTGGTCAATTAAGTACTACTTTATAACTCACATAATAATCTAAGTACATAACCTGCATACTACATGGGAGCTGAATTAAATTTTAAAATTTTTATTAGTAATTTATATCGTTAATAAAAAAGTGATATTTAATTCTTGTTACCCCCAATAAAATATTAAATTTGCAGAAAAATATCGTTGAAAATATTTGTTTTTCTTTTCAGTAGTTTTTTTTCTTATAACAGTAAATAATTTTGATTTAATTTTCTGCTTCATTCAATTACATTTTTTTTTGTTCAGTTAATGTTAAAAAATTTAATTGTAAAATAATATTAAAATTATAATCTAATCCAAATTTTGTTCATCCAAATTTTTAAACAGTTCATATTAAATTTAAACCAAAACAAATATTTGAATAAGTCAAAATTATAATTATAATTTCAAAAATATATCAAATTTTTTAATTTTTTGAAACCAAATTAATTACGCAAAAATTATAACTTTAAAACCATTCATACTATATTTTAACCAAAACAAAATATTTAAAGTTGTCAAAATTAAAATTAAAATTTTAAAAATATGTTAAAATTTAAAAAAAATTAAAACCAAAATTATTTATGAATTTACCTAAAATATAGCAGTAACATAAAAATATATTATTAACAAATTAACCTAAATAATTATTTAAAAAATTTCATAAAATTATTTACAGTTATATTTTCTAATTATCTTAACCTAAAAATAAAACCGTCCATATTAAATTTAACATAAACAAAACTTTTGAATACGTCAAAATAATTTTTATTTTTTTTTAAATATGTAAAAATTATTTACGAATTTAAACTGTGAATTATATGAGATTAAGATAAGATATTTATGATTATAGTGACAAAAGACGAATTTGTTTTGAAGCTGTGAATCTTAAAAAGTAATTCAATGAATGGCGTAAATTCCTCCCGAAAATGAAGAATAAAAGCACTCGGTTGAGAAATCTATTTAAGTAGACCTTTTCATATTTTAATAATAGATTTTCAGAAATTTAGATATTCAAAAATTTAAAAAAAAGTTACATTAATACCCTTTTAGATTTTAGAGGTAAATGGTTGGTATAATGGGTGCCTAAATGTGTGGAGTTAGTTTCCTCTAAAGTGTCTGGCCAATTAAGTACTACTTTATAACTCACATAATAATCTACTACATAACCCGCGTACTACATGAGAGCTGAATTAAATTTTAAAATTTTTAATAGTAATTTGTACCGTTATTAAAAAAGTGATATTTAATTCTTGTTACCCCTAATAAAATATTAAATTTGCAGAAAAATATCGTTGAAAATGTTTGTTTTTTTTTTCAGTAGTTTTTTTTCTTATAACAGTAAATAATTTTGGTTTAATTTTCTGCTTCATCCAATTACATTTTTTTGTTCAGTTAATGTTAAAATTTTTAATTGTAAAATAATATTAAAAGTCTAATCTAATCTAAATTTTTGTTTCACATAAAAAACTGTAAACATTATAAAATATATCAAAATTATAAAAAACCCGTAAATTATAAAAACCGTAAACATCAATATAGAGATTATAAAATTATAAAATTAATGTAGAAGAAATTATAAAATTACAAATTAATGTAAAAGAAGAATATACAGATATCATTTGAAATTTGGTTTGAGAGAGATGTGAAAGAAGCGGCACAAGGAGAAAACTCGTAAATATAAGTGATTAAGATTATAAAAAATCGTAAATATTATAAAATATATTAAAATTATAAAATATCGTAAACATCAGTATAGAAATTATAAAATTAATGTAGAAGAAATTATAAAATTACAAATTAATGTAGAAGAAGAATATAGAGATTTGTGTTACCTTTAACAGAAGGATGAAACGACATTTGAAATTCGGATTGAGAGATGTGAATCAGGGAGAAACGATAATCATTTGAAATTTGGTTTGAGAGAGATGTGAAAGAAGCGGCGCAAGGAGAAAACTCATAAATATAAGTGATTAAGATTATAAAAAACCGTAAACATTATAAAATATATTAAAATTATAAAAAACTGTAAACATCAGTATAGAAATTATAAAATTAATATAGAAGAAATTATAAAATTACAAATTAATGTAGAAGAAGAATATAGAGATTTGTGTTACCTTTAACAGAAGGATGAAACGATATTTGAAATTCGGATTGAGAGATCTAAATCAGGGAGAAACGATAATTAGTTATGGTGATAGTGTTTATATGTAGATAATGTATTTGTATATATAGATATGGAGAACGGTTTTGGACGTAAAAGAGATTAAAAGGAATTTTCAAATTGGTGAATTGTGGAAAAACCATGCAGAATTAAAAAAAAAAACTGTGAAAATATAACCGCCACGCTATAATTTCAGAATTTCAAATTGCTGAATTGTGGAGAGGCCACGTAGGATTAAAAAGACTCTGAAATATAAGGGATTAAGATAGATGCATATGAAATGATACATATATCCTCATTATTCTTCTTCTAGAAAATGCACGCACTTTTTTTTTCTTCATATACTTAACGCTATCTATGAAGATCGATGTCTTTATCATCTAAAAATTCCAGCTTAAGACAGTTAACTGAAAATATATTTTGTAAAAATCACAGTTCTTTTCTCAGAAACCAGTTTCTGAAAATAATTTTTCGATTAGAAATTTAACCTTTTTCTTTAATCAAGACAAAATTTTTGAATTTTTAAAACAAACATCTTGTATTTTTCATCAAAAAAGATTCGAAGAAAATGAGAATAAAAATATCATGTTCTGTGTTGAGCGGTGGATGATGATGGTGTTTACAATTATCAGAAAAAAGAATAAATAAACAAATTAATTTGAAAAGAGAAATACCTCGTGCAGATAATAAGAAAATGAAGCAAAAAAATAAAATTATAATGAGAAGAGAAGGGATAAATAGTGTGAAATAGTATGCGTGGAGGGGGGTTGGGGGAAAGGGAGGGACGTGTTGAATTTCCCAATATTTGGTAACTGCTCTCATTGTGCTAGGAAATCAGTTTTATTATTATTCATCGCACTCCGAAAAAATGGAGAAGAAAGTGTATATATACAAAGCTGGAATGTAACTAACTCCTAACTAATCAAACGACACCGTAAGACTAAAAACGTAAAAAATAGAAACACGACTTTTTTAACAAAAGTTATACATCTAACATCCCCCCTCAAGCAGGTGATTGATAGACTGAGAACAAACCCAGCTTGGAGAAAAAAGATTGGAAATGAGATGCCGGAAGTATCTTGGTAAAAAAATCTGCCACCTGCAGCTTAGAAGGGATGAACAATGGAAGAATAAAACCAGATTTATATTGATCCCGGACTATATGGCAATCAATATCCAGATGCTTTGTACGTTCATGAAACACGGGATTGGTTGTAATGTGGAGAGCAGCACGATTATCACAATGTAAAGGAACTGGAGACGTGAGGTGTATGCCAAAATCATGAAGAATGTAACTACTCCACTGCAATTCACAGACTGTTGAAGCCATGGACCGATACTCGGCTTCAGCAGAGGACTTAGAAACCGTAGACTATTTTTTACTCCGCCATGAGATCAAAGCCCCACCAAAGAAGACACAAAAATTAGTGATGGATCTACGCGTATCTTTACAGGCAGCCCAATCGGCGTCACAAAAACTCTCAAGAATTGGGCTTATGGACGAAGGAAAGAAAAGACCAAAGTTGGGAGAACCCTTCAGGTACTTGAGAATATGAATAGCAGCATCCCAATGAAGAGTCCGAGGTGCATTGACGAACTGACTTAATTGTTGAACAGCATAAGTAATGTCCGGCCTAGTCATATTCAAATAGAGAAGCCTCACTATTAACCGTCTGTACTTGTCGGGAAACGGAAAAAGATCTCCATCAGTAGAAGTAAGATGAAGACCATGAGGAAGTGGAGTAGAAACATGTTTACTGCCCTATAGACCAATATCTGAAAGAATATCCATAATGAATTTCCTTTGGCACAATGAAATACCACTAGAATTACGAACAATCTCAATCCCCAAGAAATATTTTGCCAAATGAAGATCCTTAATGGTGAATTTAGCATGCAGATAAGATTTCAACTTGTTAATCAAAGAAGGATCAGATCCAGTAATTAAGACATCATCAACATAAATAATCATGGCTAGAAAATGATCCCCAAGAGTCATGGTAAAGAGGCAGTGATCAAATTTGGACTGCACCAAACCAAAATGCGACAAAGTAGAACACAATTCATTATTCCACTCTCTCGAAGCCTGTTTCAACCCATATAAACTTCTCCGCAATTTACAAACTTGACCGGAACGAGCTTTGGTAAAACCAAGTGGTGGTGTCATAAACACCTCCTCAGATAAGGAACCATGTAAGAAGGCGTTATTTACATCCAATTGATGTAAATCCCAGTTTTTCATAGAAGCAATAGCAATGAGCAACCTGACAGTAACAGGTTTTGCTACTGGAGAAAAACACTCAAAGTAATCAACCCCCTCTGTTTGGCTATACCCTTTTGCGACTAATCTTGCCTTGTACCGTTCAACCGATCCATCAGCGTGCCTTTTAATCTTATAAACCCATTTACTTCCTATTGTCTTTTTTCCAGGTGGCAACGATGTTAACTCCCATGTGTGATTATTTTCAAGTGCCTGCAGTTCTTGATTCATAGCTTCAACCCAAGAAGCATCTTGACTTGCTTGGCCATAATGTGTTGGCTCCTTTTCATGAGATATATTTGCTAAAAAAAGCAAGAAATTTTGCATCTAAATAACTTGAATCAGAAAAAGGGACCACTGATGTGGGCACTCCACAAACATAATCCTTCCTCCAACTAGGTGTATGAATGACCCTATTACTTCTTCTAGTAGTAGAAGGGATATTTAACTCCTGAGCAGGAGCAGTATCAATAACATCATTCTCTGACCTAGAAGATTTAGCAACATCATCATCCTCTATCCGGAGTGGATCAAAACCAATGTTAGGTAGAGATGATTGAGTGGCATCTGGAATATCAGATTTAAATGGAAAAATATCACCAAAAAACTGGACATCTCTAGAAGCAAAAATTTGTCCAGAGTCTAAGTTATACAATTTGTATGCTTTCTTCCCAGTGGCATATCCCAAAAATATGCATTTGTGAGATCTTGAATCAAACTTGTATTTATGAGCTTGAGTGTTAGCAGCATAAGCTAGGCATCCGAAAGGCTGTAACTTCTGATAATCAGGTAACTTGCCATTGAGGATCTCAAATGGTGTCTTCCATGATAAAAGAGCAGTTGGAAGTCTATTGATAATATAACCAGCAATCAAAACAGCATGTGTCCAAAATTTAAGGGGGAGTTGAGCCTGGAAAAGAACAGCCCTAGCAATTTTCAAAATGTGCTTGTGCTTTCTCTCCACAACACCATTTTGTTGTGGGGTGTAGGAACAAGAAGTTTCATGTTTAATACTCTGAGTTCTAAAAAAATTCTGAAGAGTAATGCCCATAAACTCCATACCATTGTCACTTCTAACAATTCTGACCTTAGTAGCATATTGTCTTTCCATCATAATAATAAAATTATGTAATGTTTCTGCAACTTCACTCTTGTGAGTCAAGAGAAAAATCCAAACAGCTCTACTGTAATCATACACCACAGTAAGAAAATATGGAGTATTATTCAAAGAAGTTTCCTTAAAAGGACCCAAAACATCAACATGTAACAACTGCAAACAAGCACTAGTTTGAATAGAACTATGCCTAAAAGGCAATCTATGCTGCTTAGCTTTATGACAAACTTCACAAGACCTCAAAACATCAATATCTTCAGTTTTACAAAGATCACGTAAAAAAGACAGATCCTGTAATGCTATATAAGAAGCATGCCCAAGACAATTATGTCAATTGCTCAACATTTTATCGTGTATTCTGCTCAATACAGAATAAGAGTTTTTATTCTTGTATATGTATAGATTCCCAACAAGCTGGCCTTCACCCACCACCTTATTACTCTGCAGGTCCTGCATTTGGCATGAATCAGATAAAAAAATACATCTGATGTGTGATGTTTGGCATAATTGATTCACTGATAACATGTTGTATTGGAACTCAAATATATACAACACATCCTGTAGGACTGTATCATCTGATAAATGAACTTCCCCTGATTGTGAAACTTCCACTGTACTCCCATTAGGTAAGCAAACTGTGACTTTTCCATTCAAGCATTTAAGATTTTGTAAGTAAGAAACATTATTACACATGTGTTTACTTGCTCCAGTGTCTATAATCCACCCATTCTTATGATGATCTGTAATCATGGATAATGCATAAGAAAAATTCATTATGTCATTACCTGCAAAATCTGCAAATTGAGCATAGTCCAGATTGCTTTCTGATGTTTCTTTGCCCTTCATGTTATTCATAAACTTTGTTACCTCTGCTAACTGCCTCATAATAGCATTAAGATTTGCAGCTGGTGCGTTTCTCTGCTCGTTCCCAGTGTAAGAGAAGATTCATCATAGTCATAACCTGCTGCATTTGCATAAGATCTTGACCTTTTATCTTTTAGCTCCTTATACCAATCAGGTACACCATGAAGTTTGAAACACGTCGTCTTATCATGTCCTGGACCTTGGCAATGCTCACAAGCTAACTTTGCTTTCTCTTCTTTTGTTAATCTCACAAAACCAGGTTTCTCTTTGTTGTTAGAACCAAATCTCCCATATCCCTGTCTTACATAAGATTTTGCCACCATGGTTGAGCTATCAAATTTTTCTATAGGATTGAAATTTACATCCCTCTGACTCTCTGCAGTAAGTAACATAGAATAGACATCATCTATAGAGGGTAGAGGCTTCATTAACATGATTTGATTAACCACACTTTCATAAGTTTCATTCACTCCCATGAGAAATTGAACCACTCTATCATCCAAATGATCTTGAGCCACTATCTTCCCAATATCACAGTCACAAGCCACATCAGGCACTATGCATGACAATTCATCCCATATCTTGTTGAGTTTATTAAAATACTCTACAATTGTATTACTTCCCTGCCTTAAAGCACTGATTTGCCTTTTGATTTTAATTCTCATCGGTCCATTATTTTGACCATATCTAGTGCATATAGCATCCCAAAGTCTCTTCGAACAATCAGCGTACACAAATGTGTCACTCAATTCCTTTGACAGTGTATTAAGAATCCAAGACATCACAGTAGAATCAACTGCTTTCCAAGTAGGATAATTCATCCTTATCAGGTGGAGATATAGTTCCATGAATAAAACCTAATTTATTCTTAGCACTTAGGACTATGAGAATAGCGCGCTTCCAAGGTAGAAAATTACCTGCTCCAATTAGCGGATGCGGAATGAGAACCAATCCAGGGTGATCTGCACCATGTAGATAGAACAGATCTTTTTCGACATGTCTCGATGTAGATCCTTCAGCTACCAACGCCGGCCAGGCTTCATTTCTTCTTTTTGTCGCCATTTAATCAATTCTTCAACCAACAATCAAAGAAAAATCAGATGAATAAACCCGCTCTAGATACCATGTTGAATTTCCCAATATTTGGTAACTGCTCTCATTGTGCTAGGAAATCAGTTTTTTTATTATTCATCACACTCCGAAAAAATGGAGAAGAAAGTGTATATATACAAAGCTGGAATGTAACTAACTCCTAACTAATCAAACGACACCGTAAGACTAAAAACGTAATAAATAGAAACACTACTTTTTTAACAAAAGTTATACATCTAACAAGACAAGGACTGGAATTTGGCAAAAAAAAAAACAGTGATTTGTTGTGTGCGCCCATGGGAAAGAGGAAGGAGTGTGAGGGTAGGGTGGGGTGGAATGTGCATGTGTGGGGGCTAGGAAGGAGGGAAAATAGTGGGTTTGCTGTGTGTGCAGCTGTTGGAAGTAGGAGAAAAAGATTAGGGTTTTTAAGAAAGGAGTAAAAATGATATTTAAAAATAAGTGTATTGATCTTTTAATGTGTGTATTCATTTTGTGTGTGTCAGTTAACAAAAATGGGTACATTTAACAAAAATGGGTACATTTAACCTGGGCAATTATATAAAGAGGAACAGTAAAGCCGGAAAATAAACCCATATTACTAACTAGAATTATATATTGGCCCAGGTTATATGCACCCACAAGTGTTTGGAGTGCACACACTAATTGAACACTTATTTAAAGTTTAGTACACTGACATAAAATTGTCATAAATTACCCTTCCTTTCTTCCTCCCTTTACATTAAAATCGTGCACCCACAGTTCCTAAAAAAAATTCAAAACTCTCAACTGAAATCGTGCACCCACAGTTCCTAAAAAAATATAAAATTGTCAACTGAAATCGTGCACCCACAGTTCCTAAAAAAAATTCAAAACTTTCAATTGAAATTGTGCACCCACAGCAGCGATATGCGTGGATTTGGCTGAATTGGAACAACCAAAATAATACTCTTGAATCCTAAAATCCTAAACTCCTGAGTATTCCAATGATGAAACGAGCGATAAATGAGGAAAGAGGTCGAAGATGGCGAATTTGTCCAGAAAAACGAACAATTATTGCAACCCCAAATGTGTTTTCGGTTAAACCTTAAGGAAAAGAGAAAAAACAAAAGAAAAAGATGGGGCTTTACCTTTTGCAATAGCAAATAAACTTAAGAGATGGCTGGTTTCTGGAAAATACTCACCGGAGAGTTCAAAGGAAGAAAAGGACATACAAATGAAAAAACCAAAGAGAAAAAGAAGAGAAGAAGGGTTTAACCGTCTTTTCTATTTATAGGTAGAGGCAAGCACTTATTTGCAAATAAACTTCAAGGACCATATTGCAAAAAAAAATTGAATTTTGGATTGGGCGCCCAATTCAAGGCAAAATCTTTTTGCCTTCCATGCAAACAGACGAGATAAAGTGCGAACAGTCAAGTTGTTTGCTCCTTATCATTTTACAATGACTGGTCGTCAATTTCAACAAAATAATTTGATATCAAATCTTCACAACTTTGCTCGAAAATGATATCAAATTAGGGAGCAATTATTGATGCAAAATACGAATTATGTAATTGGCGAGCAACCCACGAGAAGATTAAAGATGATTAAGAGTCCAAATTGAATAATTTGGAAAAGGTAGCGAACAAACCCCTACAAGACAGGAGCGAGCTACCCATGCAATATTTAGAAAAATGAGCGAGCAACCCGTTGAAGAATAAAGTGATAGGCGAGCATCCTAAAAACATATTGAAGAGAGAGCGAACAGTCCATTGAAAATAAGGATGAGGTGGCGAGCAACGCGTTATATCAACTGCTTGCCATCAACGAGTTGTTCGCTCTCCGACAAGAAAAATATACTAGCTGGTCGCCAATTTGAGGATTATAATCTAATTTTACTATTTTTTAGTGTAATTTTCTCATGTTTATCAATTAAAAACATGTGTCCTATTGCCTATAAAAAGACTCAATTTTCATAATAAAAGGAGAGAAATTTTCTTGCATTAACAAGACTCTGCACAAACTCCTCAGTAACTACAAAATTAGCAATTCCAGCAACTTAAATCAAGATTGTTGGTGATATTTTATGTTAAGAATCACATATAATCTTTATTAACAAATTTTCATCAACATAAACACCTTACAGACAAAATAGAAATTGTTAAAATACTCCAATTTCATCAAACACCAACTCCATAACCTATCTTTAATTTCATCTACAAAATTTTACCGTCTCCCATAAAATATCTCAAAAATTGTCTTATTTATCCATTTTCATATCACCCATAGAGTAAATAACTATATATATCTTGCCTTTTGCGTCATTGAGCAATTCGAAAACCGTTGAAAATGGGTTCTAAATTGCTTTGTTGTGCAAAATCACTAAGGATTCCCATCCAAATTGGAAAATTCACTTTACATTTGAAGAATGAGAAAAACTTCTATAAAATATTTTACCGTAAAACTATTCATATTAAAATAAAATTGCAGATTTTTATTGGAATTGAGTCGATTATGAGCAATTTTTTTCAAAATTTCCCACAAGCCGAATTCCAGGTTTTCCGCTCTCAATTTGTGTAACTATATAGACAAATGTATGTTACTATTAGGCAAAATTTATGTTACTATCGGACTAGATTTTATTTTTTTTAACATAAACTCATTTGTTTTTGTAGAAGCAAATATTTTTTATATATGTAAGAGCAAAATATGTGTTATATATAACACATACAAAATAGTAAAATGTATGTTGTTATATTAATCAATATACCTAAGTTTTAAGGAATGATGATTAAATTAAAAAGTACATATTTATTCTTAACAAAAACACATTTTATCTCACAATAACATATATTTGCTCATATAGTAACACAAATTGAGAGCAAATATTTATTACTATCTTACGAAATATTGTTATTTTACTTATATTTATTTATTATTATAAAATAAATAAAATTTTCACATAATATAAGAGCTAAAAATGTGTGTTACTATAAAATAAATACTTCCTCTATCCTGTAGGAAATTACACCCTATAGGATGACACATTTTTTAAGAAAAATGTATTATATATATATATATATATATAAAGTACTGACATATAAATAAATGTGCACAGAGGTTTGTGAGTATGCACACAAATCAATATTCTTTTTTAATAATGTGCAAATTTGTATAGGACGTCAAAATAAGAAAAGTGTGCAAATTCCTGTGGAATGGGGGTATTGATTTTTCACAAATATATATTTATTCTTGTAAAAATAATCTTTTCCATATAAAAATACATATAAAATAGTAAAAAAATGTGTTACTAATGAATCAATATACCTATATTTTAAAGGGATGATGAATAAATTAAGAAACACATATTTATTCTTATAAGAAATATATTTTGTCCTTACAGTAACACATATTTGTCCATATAGTAAAAAAACTGGGGAACAAATGTGTGTTATGTATGTACAAACGTTTATTTGTCCTTAGAAAAATATATATTGTATTTATATAATATAAATAAGGTATTAAAAGATGCATTAGTACATTAACAACATATTATCAATATAAATCTACAAAAAAAAAAAAAATTAAGTTCTTGAAAAAATTCATATTCCCATTATAGTTATTTGAAAGTACAAAATAATTTTTTTAAAAATTAGTAACACATATTTTGTCTTTTCAATAACACACATGTGTTTATATAGTAACATAATTTGAAAGCAAATTTTTAATATATCATATTGCATGTTTGCAATCTCTAGTAGAATTGAAAAAGTGATATTAAGTAATTTTAGTAGCAAAATGAAAAATAAGGAGTGTTTTAAACTTAAGTGATTTTAAAAAATGAATAAGAAAAGTGTGTTTGCGAAAAAAATGTTTCTAAAAAGAGTATTGAATATTATTTTCTTGAGAAATGTGTAGAAGTGCTTAATTGAAAGTTAGAAGTTAAAAATTGTTGTTTGACTAAAAGTCATAATAAACACTTACAATAATGGTTGAAAACATGTTTAAGTGTTTTTTCAAAAAAATAAGTACTTTTACTTTTTACTTAAAATTTGCAAACAGACACATAATATTATTTAATTTTTTTAAACTAATATACCAATTAAAAAAAAAAAAAGAGGTTCCAGCTAAGAGCGGTGGAAAAGTACTATGTATGCATGACTTTCGTGCAAGGATCGCGAATTTTGAGTGGATCGACTTTTCTTCTTTTAGTTTATTTAAAAAAAAAAAACTATGGTAAAATATTTTAGGTAAATATTGCTCTTAAAAAATAGATTAAATATATTCAATTATCTATTCAATCCATTTAAATTATATTTGAATAAATTGGCTTGACTATAAATTTTAAATTTACAATTTAATTGCACTCCACTTTTTAGATAAAATATTAAAATCTTAACAAAATCATCTCACTTAAAATCCAATTATTTTAAAAAATTTATACTCCAAATGACTTTATCCAAAGATAACCTTACTTTATACAAATTTTTTTTTTATAAAATTACGTCTTAAAACCTCCAACCATCACTTATTTTGTGTTGTCCCGCCGTCCTGTAAAAAGTTTCACGGAACAGAGGGTAATTTTGTAACCTTTTCTTTATTCATTAAGAACCTCGATAATACAATGTCCTTTTCTTTACTTACAAAGAAGCTGCAAGTGGTGCCTTGGTGGATGAGTTCCTCTTATTTTTTAATGATGAATAGTCCACAAGAAGCATAACAAAACATTATGCATTACACATGATTAAAAAAAAAACTCTAATACCGTTTACAATCAAAATGTAGGTAGTGATTGATGACAAAAAAAAAAACTACTCCCTCCGTCCTGAAAAAATTGCACACCTCTTTTTACACACTTTTTAAAAAAAAACGTGTAAAAAATAGAATATTGAGGATGATGTATAAAATTATATTATTAAAATAATAAAATTGATTGAATTTAATGTAAAAATAATAACATTTTATGTAAATATATGAATATTATGAGAATAAAATTAAAGTAGTTATTTCCATTTATAGGATGTGCAAAGTGTTGTGGGACGGAGGGAGTACTTATTAAACTTGGAAGCTAACTTAAAGCCTTACTGGATGAATACATTCGAACAAGAGGAGAGGAGAGGAGAAAATCGTCATAAATATTCAACACAGGAAGCACAATCGCCCGGTTCGTTTTCTTTCAGATTCATGGCCTAGCAACTAGACATGCATTAATAAAAAATAACTACAAACTAGTTCATTTACATGCTGATCCCAATGTCAAAACAATTCGTCTCCTATATATCGTAGCCAGGGACGAAAAATCTTCACAGCAACATCAGCGGGCACAAGTAGTTCACCTGATACCACAATCACACAAGTAAAAGAACATTACAAAAAATTGGCAACTGCAAGCTTTAGTTTCATCACTTTAACAGAAGTAGCAAGGAAAGGTACATAACATAATAACCAAAATTAATAATAAGGGCATGCTTGGTTGGTAGTTTTAGAAGTAAGAAGTGCGAAGGAATAAATGAAAGTTTGTACAAGGGAGTCATTCCTTCGAAAGTGAGAACATTGTCCCATTCCACACAACTTTGGGAATTCCCCTCAAAAAATTCAATTTCATAATATATTAGTGCTAAAAGTACTGCTTCTCCTACAAACCAAGCATCATCATCATCAACATATTATAGTCATTCTCATTATTAACCAATTAATACAATCATAAGGAGCACACAATTGTCATTCATTACTATTATCATACCGTTCCTTATCAGAACACTGAACGCCCCATGAACTTTGTAAATAAATCAAGAAATGTTCTTCTGACCACAAATCTCTATTGACACCAGAATTCAAGTATTAACTCACCAAATTTGAAGGATATTATTCTTGAGTTCTTCCTAATGAGGCATTATCAACCTTAATTTACTACTTGTCAACAATTTAGCGCTGCTTCAACCTATCAATTATTGTAGAGCGATGACACACACACACACACACACACACACACATATATATATATATAGAGAGAGAGAGAGAGAAATGATATGGAGCCCAAGTAGGTCACGCTGAGTTGCCGACGTTGGCCTCCATAAGAACCCAATTGTCGGGCTCCATATCAAAACCATAACAAACGGACTGGAGGCCTATATTTTTATTAGATCTCTAGTTTTACTCCAATAGTATCACTGATCGTATCAATGAGTCGGTTAAAATAATAAAAGTAACATAAGCTTAACAATCTAAAAAATTTGAAACTCAACAAATAACAACATTAAAATCAGAGCTGATACCATCCAGCAAAGACTTACCAACAAAGGGTTGCACTACGAATATGTTCCAGTTATCTAACCAAATCTTAGTTTGAAGTTGAACCAGTAACAAATGGAGCTCGGTTGTTATCCTCAGTCAAAGGTGCACGTGTCTCTATGGATGGCCTTCCAGTAGAGTTCGGAGTTGAGTCCTCTTCCAAATTGTGTAATATAGCAGTTGTGCTCCTTCTACCATCACCAGCTACCTCAAGATGATCCATCATTCGAGATACATTAGCAATACCTTGGTCAGACTGTCTACGGGCTTCAACAGTGGGGTGGTCAGGCATTTGACTATTACGAGTAAATAGTCTCTCTTTCCAACTTCTTGTGGTCTTCGTTATTGATTCCTTATATCTGGAATAAGAAACAATAAAGTTACATAAAATGCTCAAAGAACAAAACTAAATAAATCAAAAGGAAACAACATTTTTCCACGTACTTTGTTGACAATGTACTTAGTCGAGATTTGAGTGTCTCACTGAATGTCTGCAGATCTGATGGTCCAGCTTCATCTTGATTACCAGGAGAAGTTTGGGCAGGAGACCTAGAAGAAGAAAATAAGCTAGTCATGCAAAACAAATTAATGTTTGAATCACTTCAGAGCTAGAGTACGGTGTCTCTGCAAACTTCACAAAATCAGGCAGAATCACTTCTTCCCAAAAGTTACCAATCACAACTTTTGAAGAAAAAAAAAAAGCGACTTTGGAAGCTGTTTGTACAGTGTAAAAAATAAAAAGTAATCAATGAAAAACACCTATTGCTTGAAGATGTCAAATATTGACTTGCAGCAGCACTTGACCCCGAGGCCGTAGTCATAATCTGGCCAGCTTGGGCAGAAGACACACGTGGAATAAGCTGTGAAGATTCTTCAACAGAAATAAAAGGAGAATTTGGGCCAGCTATCATGACTGCAGGAGGAACAGATGAAGTAGCTGAGTTTCCGGAAGCTCCGTTAGGATGAGTCGAGAAAACCAAAAGCTGGGGACGACCTTGACCAGAAGACCTGTTCCGTTGACCCTCCCTCCTAGCAAAGTGACGAGCTCTCCCCATAGCAGCAGCAGCAGCTAAATGTTGAATAATTCGTTCTTCGAGTTCAGATTCACTTGCACTAACTGGCAACTGCATAAGTTCTTAAGAATATTACAACAATTACAAGAACACTTGGGTGCAACTGGTGTATATCTAATATTGTTCAGTGGAAACAATTACTATTAACCAACTAACACCTTTTAGTTGTACAACTAAAAACATATAAAATGCATTTGAGTTGCACGGTGCAACTAGTGAATAGAATTATTTGCCTATTACTAAAAGACATCGCCTGGGTTAGTAATAAATGGTATATGGAAGATGAGGTGGGTGAAAATAGAGAGCGACTAACATGTTGCAACTCAAAGTCTCCGAGGGTTGGATGGTGGAATATAGCCGTATTTCTAGGTGGACTCATCCGTATATTTCTTTCATGCTCCACAGCGTCGAGCAGTTCCTGGCTGCGAAACAAGCGGGCAATAAGAGTCTTGATAGAATATAGTTTCTAATGAAAAATATAAAACAAATGAAACCTAGGTGACCGATATTAATATACCTGTTTGGATCCTTCAAGCTGATGGGCTGCCAACACATTGGGCACTGTGAGCTTCTCTGGCACCTAGATATTACTTTCAATTAAATGACAAATAGTGATGTGTCATGTAAAAGGTCAAAAAAAAAGGTCATATACTCTGGTATCATTTCTCTTGATGGGCATGAAATACAGAGCGGTCAATTCAAATAGTTGGGTACACTTATTCAGAAGGAAGGAAAATGAATGGAGGCTTTCATAGTAGAACACAAGCTGGTTGGTTGAAGTGGAGATGCATCATAGAGGTGTTATGTGATTGCCACTACGGTTGCAAGGGAAGTTCTACCGGATTGCCATAAGATCGACCTTATAGAATGTTGGGCACCCAAGAGAACTCACATACACAAAATGAGTGTGGCGGGATGAGCTTGCTCTGTTGGATGTGTGGTAGAACTAATAGAGATAAGAGTAACGAACGAAAAAAATCACTCTATGTTAGGTATTGCACCCATTGAGAGAAGATGTAAGAGCAACATTTACAAATGATTTGGGCGTGAAACGGAGATCTTAAATGGAGACCACAGCAAACACCATATCATGAAAAGTAGTTCAGGACTAAATTATAATCCACATTTTTTTAATAAATGCCTATTCTCAAAACACTTCTAAACCAATACACAATCCTAATAGAGTCGCCTATTCCATCAATTTCATTTTAATGAACCATAATGAGTATCAAAACCCTCTAATCTCCCTTCACATTCTTTTTCCAAAATGAAAATCACAAAGATACCATAAAACCAACATGATAAATCATTTGCAAGATAATTTTTTATTGGTGGGTGCGTAAAAGGGGAAGGGTAGAATTGTACCATTCAAGGATACATTGAAGATGAAATTCATGCTTGCAACTTGTCACCTGCAATTTTGAGACTAATTAATTGACAATAAGATCAATCTCAAACATTTATTAGATTAAGAAGCTTAATAACTCTTGCACATACCGTGGAAGGATCACTATCACAAAAATCTTCAAGGCAAATACTGCAAGCATCATCACATGATTCTTGAATTCCTCCTTCCACAAAGGCTGCAGCTGAAGTCAGACTGTTCTCTGACATCTTCCCCTCAGCCATCCTGTCACAGAGCCGGATCATGATTTAAAAAGGAGAAAAAGAGATGCCAAAAAAATCCAGTTCCCATTAGTTAAACCCGACAACCACCTGTCTGAACAATGTTATATTAAGTTAGCCACAGTATGCAGTACAATTTAGCTGAAAATAAACAACATATAGATGAATAATCAGCAGAGAACATGTGGGACATGCACATGCTACATATAGGAAGATCCACATAGAAACATCCAGGCATTCAACAATTACACTTTTATCAGTAAATAACAACTAAGCCACATTGACATTCCCATCGAGCTGATTAGTTTTTGTTTTAAAGTTAAAAATCAAATGAAAATGTAGAGATCTAAAGCACTTGAGACTAAATTACGTTGATGAAAAAGGGAATTCGAGAGAACCGTAAGCCAAACTATATAAAATTTCTCGATAGGATCAGCCTACACAAATGACGAACATGTGATTTTCCATATTGAGCTGGCATACAAAAACTTCTTATTTTAATAGGAAATATAGTGAAAATTGGAAAAATTATCATACCTTGAGTATCTTGTTTGCAATCATCCATAAAACCTACCTCAGATGATTTTCTCCATAATACAATAACGAAATGGGGACATTAAACTAATCTTAAAGATCAACATAACACTATATTCACCAGGAAAAGAATATGGCGCCCTTTTGCAGCAACTGCCTCTCCATCTCTCTATAACACACACAGAGGGATAACTCTCAGGCACCTAACGTCAAGACAGAGGCATCATATGAATGCAAAAACAATTGGCAAAAAGAATCCAATCTTTCTGCTAAGCCTCCAAATTAGCTAATAAAATTTATTCGAAGAATCTAGATTCTCAACTTCCCATTCAGGGGCTCTAACCATCCAAAAGCATAAACAAACACCACAACACTCACAAAAAAACGACCCTTAAAAGTTTTTACAGTAAACAAAACACATGAGACCGAGAGATATACTAAATAATAATCCATCGATTTCACATGATAAAAAGCAACAGCAAGAATTTTACCTCAGAGAGATTTAATTCATAAAAATTGGGGCTGTTTCCTGGGTTTAAAATCCAAAAGGTAATCAATCTACTCTAATAATCTAACGCCAGATCAAAGGTCAAAGTGAGTGAAGAAACAATCACACGCAGAAAGTTAGAAGATGCGGAAGAAAAATACAGATACCTTGATGAGGGAATTTGGGGGCAGAAAAAAGAACAGAGAAGAATGAGAAGAGAGGTTTCCTTTTTGTTGTTTATCGAAGAATAAAAAATTTCTTGTTTTAATTGTTATCTCTTTTCCTTTTTACTTTTTTGGCGGTGATGACATGAGTGGGCCCACACACACTGACACAGAGGTGGCACACACACTAAGACAGAGACATGGACACGGCTTTAGAGGATGAGAGAGAGAGAGAAATGCGTGGTCTTCCAGTTACTGACACGTGGCTTTTAAGCTAATTTTATTGGAGTTAAATCCCACCATTTAATATTTTTTCCACTCTCCCCTTTTAGTAAAAATGTCAATTGGATTTCATAAATTTATATATTTATTAATTATTTTAATTATAAATATGATATGGAATTAAATGAAGAAAATATTAAATAGAAGGGATCCGATCTCAATTTTATTACGTGTTCTCCTATTATTGATTACTACTAATAGTTCTCGAATATTATAAATTCTAAATATAAAAATAATAAATTATAATAGATATTTAAATTATTAAAAATATAAATTTTAATTAGAATTGAGTATATTATATACTCATACATGTTACTTAATTTTTTTAAATAAATTATTTTTTTATCGACCAAAATAAATATAAATTAAATTTATTTTATCAAATTTTTTATTAATTTTTTAAATTTTTTATTACTATTGTTTTTTAATATGAAAATATTATATTATATATGAGTGTATTAAAATTTTTAATAAATCATATAACTTTAAAATTATGCATAAAAATTCATTAAAAATAATTTATTTTTTTACGTAACTTACATAATCTAAACAAAATTATTTAAATTTTAATCGTATAATTTTCCACGGGGTGGGGATTGTATTTTTCGTCCCTTGAGTTCCCCATCCCATCTCCATGAGGTCTACATAATATATATAAATATATAATATATTTGGATATATATACCCTTTACATATTAATATATTATATATCATTTATATATATATATATATATATTCCATTTATGTGTATATATATATATGAAAAAAGTATAATATGGTTCAACAAACTGACAAAAATTACATATTGGTCCCGTGCAAAAAAAAATACCTCCGTGCAAAAAAAAAAAAATATACTACCGTGCAAATTTTTTGAACCAATTTATAAATAGGCTTAATTGCAAATTAAATCACCATCTTTTAGCGAATTGCAATTTAATCTAAACTTTTGAATTTTGGCAAAATAAACCACCACCTTTCATATTTTTTGCAATTTAAACTTCGGGCACTTTGACTCTTGCCCAAAAGATGATGTGGACAAATAAAGACACATTCATCATCCCAATAAACATCCACATCATTAAATATTTAAAAATATAAATAGAATTATTAATATTATAAATATAAAAATAAATAAAGATCACATATAATTTTAAAAATAAAATTATTAATTTAAAATTTTGAATATATTTAAAAAATAAATTAAAATTAGAATTAATAAATTAAACATTATATTATATAAAAATAAATAAATATTTTATTATATTTAAATACATAAGTAATATATATATATATGAAAAATATAAAATAAAAAAATTTAAACAAAATTTTTAAAATAAAATATTCAAATTTATTTAAATAACTCTAAATTTAAATATTATATTTTTAAGAAAAATATAACATATATAATCTTAATTTTTCAAATATATTTTTAGAACCATGAATTTTGCGTGAGCTTTTATAAAAAAAATTCTAAATACATATTCATTATAATTTGTAAATAAAAATATATTATTCTATTTTAATTTATAAATATTTTTTTTGAAATATAATATTTTTAAAAAAAAATTGAAATACAAAATATTAAATGAAAAAAAAAATTATATATATTCTCTCTAAAAATAAAAATATATTGAATTAAATTAAAAATTAAATAAATTAGTTAAATCAATTCTTAATTTTTAATAAATATTCATATACATAATATTTATATTTTTTAAATATAAAAAATTATATATTTTTCTTAAAATTATAAAGCTCACGCAAAATTCATTATCCTAATTTTTTTTTAATTTAGATTATAAATATTTTAATTATATTTATTAGAAATAAATTTGAATATTTTTATTGTACTTTGAATATTTTATTTTAAATTTTTTAAAAAATATTTTTATTTTTATATTGTTTATATATATATATATATATATATATATATATATATATATATATATATATTACTTATGTATTTAAATATAATAAAATATTTATTTATTTTTTAAATACATTCAAACATTTAAATTTAAAAAAATGTCTAATTTTTTAATATTATATTTTATATTTATTTTTATATTTATAATATTAATAATTTTATTTACATTTTTAGATATTTAATGATGTGGATGCTTATTTGGATGGTGAATGTGCATTTATTTGTCCACGTCATTTTTTGGGCAAGGGCAAGTTACCCGAAGTTTAAATTACAAAAAATATGAAAGGTGATGATTTATTTTGCCAAAATTCAAAAATTCAGATTAAATTGCAATTTGCGCAAAAGTGGTGATTTATTTTGCAATTAAGCCTTATAAATATAGTGATTTTTTTGAACCAATATGTAAATGACCCTATATATATTATAACCAATTAACCATCTATGTACATATACAAAAATATGTAATATATTAAATCTTATGCATTTTAAATTTTAAATATGTTTTTCTTTAATTTTTGCTTTTTAATTTTTCTTGATTATGCTTGTTAATAAGGATTACTTAAAAAAAATCACAGTGAGCGAGGAATCTGGTGGAACGGGGATAGGGATAGATTATTCTCCGTGAAATCCACAACCCCCCCTACAATCCTAAAGTGAGTATTATATGAATGATATAATACTAACATAAACAGTTTTTGTGCAAAATATATCTCAATTCACGTAATAACATAATTTTGTATATGATGTTAATTCATATAAAGTGTGGTGTTGATTCATATACAATATGATGTTAACTTATTTACTGAGGTATGCATGATACATGCAGTATTAATTCATATAAAGTATGATGTTAGTTCATATATAATACTTTATGTCATTTATCCGTATAACAATTAAATCTTAAAAAGTTATTAATAAATTATTCACTATGATATTTATTATGTGCATCATTTATATATATTTTGTCTTAATTTAATCTACTAAAGAAATAACAAAGGGTACGACTAAAAAGTTAATTAATAAAATAATTGGACCATTTTGCGAATTTAAATTAACATGCAATATGATATTGTACAATGAAACTGAACTCATCCCCCATCCTACCCCATTGACAATCCTAGAGTGAGTATTATATGAATAATATATATAATACTTACAAAAACTGTTTTGTGCACAATATATTTCAATTTACACAATAACAAAAATTTGTGTATAATGTTAATTTATATGAAATGTGATGTTAATTAATATATAATATGGTGTTAACTCATTTATTGAGATATGCATGATACCTGCAGTATTAATTCATATAAAGTATGTCGTTAGCAGGGGCGGAACTATGTAGGCAATGGGGGTGGTCATGGCCCCCTCCAAAATTTTGCTTATGTATGTATGTATGGTTGAGTATATATGCATGATAAACTTGGATGAATAGACCAAATATGCATATATATGTGAGATAGGAAAGAGTGAGTTCCGAGAATGTGCCTCAATTTAAAATTGTGTTTCATTATTTAATTTGTCCATATAAATGACTAATAAGGTATAAATATATATAAGTATATGATATATTATATAATATAATTAAGCATATTATAAATTTATAAGAGTAAGTCTCCTGTGCACCAGTTATACGGTGCAACTCTAGTTCATTTTTAAAAAATTAAACAGTTTATAACTGAAAAGTTAAACAGTTTATTACTGAAAAGTGTATTTTTCATAGTTTAACTTTTCAGTAATAAACTGTTTAACTTTTTAGCTATAAACTGTTTAACTTTTTTTAAAAATGAACTTGAGTTGCACCGTGTAACTAGTGCATACAAGACTAATCCAATTTATAATACATATCTTCGTTTTCTATTTAATTCTTTCAATTTCTTTTGTGGTTTTTATCTTTTTAATTTCTTGCAGTTTTTTTTTGTTTTATTATATTTCAAAATTTTAAAATAATAATTTTTTATTGATAGCGTTTCTCTCATTTAAAAATAATATTAATTAATTATATTATTGAAAAAATATTTTTTTAGAGTGTTGGGACAACATAAATCATTAAAATTTTATTTTTATAGATTATGATTAATAAACTTTTATCTATGATATATTTCAAAATATTATGATACAATCATTATTGAAGTGGAAAACTTGAATTTTTATACAGTACATAGTAAAATTAATAATTTCATATACTATTAAGATATTGTTGGTCCCCCCTCATCGGCGAATCCTAGTTCCGCCCCTGGTCGTTAGTTCATATATAATAATTTATGTCATTTATCTATATAACAATTAAATCTTAAAATAGTTATTAATAAATTATTCACTATGATATTTATTATGTGCATCATTTATATAAATTCGGTCTTAATTTAATGTACTAAAGAAATAACAAAGGGTACAACTAAAAGTTAATTAATAAAATAATTGGACCACTTTGCAATTTAAATTAACATGCAATGTGTATTGTGCAATGAAATTGAACTCATCATCAAAGAAGTAAAAATGGTGCTAATGTATATAGTAGATATATGAAAATGGTTCATGATAGGCTTATCATAAAACTATTTTAAACTATTAAATATTCAGTCAAATGTGTCAAAATATTTATCATGAGTATCAAAAGTTAGTGTTAATAAATTTTAAATAATTGTAACATAATATCATTGACCCAATTTTTTATATTTCTGATGAGATTTTTAATATACCTAACCAAATATTAGATACTTTAAAATAATTTCATGATAAATTTATCATAAACTATATTTAATTATATAAAACTTCTCGATCATTAAATTTTGAAAAGTTTTATTAGAGTTGATTAAATTAACTGATATGGGATCGGTCTCTGAGTGTCTGGGGAAAGTTTCAGCATTGGGCAGTATCAGACGCTCACATTGAAATCATAAAGTTTGCATACTTACCTCCTACGGGCTGATGATCGGAATTGATTTTTTTTCTAAATTGGGGCCCCTAATATAAGTGGAGACAAGGGAGATACTGGAAAAGCTATGGCTGATCCGGATCTGTTCGTGCAATAAATTATGCAAATCGTCTGTGACCTTTCGCAATATTACTAGCTCGTCGCTTGGAATCACCACCGTTGGAGGATGATCAAGGGTTGCTACTTTTGGGCGAACAATCTCTTACAATCCCTCATTCTGTGGTATATCTGTTGTGTGCCTTTGTAAGTTGCCCAGGACATGGGGTCCTAATCTGTCTGCTGCTTGTCTTCTAAACCATTCATGAGCAGGTCTTCGGTTAGATAAATCATTAATTTGGATATCCTGCTCCGTGCAAATAATTCCTGATCACCTCTCAGCAGGTGGATTTTCCAACCTTTCTCATACACTCGTTCTAGAGGCTTCATGGCTTGACTCTCCCATGATGCTCACTGCTCGCGTAGAGCATGGTCCAATGTGCTCACTCATTTTTGCTTGTTTCTTGAATTCTAGTGGCGAGCTTGACCGCTGCTCGCCTCCTACTCGCTGAGATGTTTGTACACTCGAGTAATTAACTGTGGGTCTAGTTTCTGTTGGCCCAGCTTGAACAGTCTGTTGACAAGCACTTGAGATCATTGTCTCTGCAATATCCTCAGCATTGTGATTGTGCGCTCAATGTCCTTCAAAGCTTGAATTGAGGATTCCAACTCCGGGTTGATACGTGATTCTGCTGGTACATTCACAACAGCTCGTTGATGTGATGGTCCAAATCCAGTTTCATTTTGTTTTGTATTTTGCCCACGAGATGTGGTACATGATTAGGAGGCTTCTGTTGGAGAAAATGTTTTGTCGAAAAGGATAATACAAACTGAAAAAGAAAAGGGGTACAATGGGGGGGAATAAAAGATACACAGAAAAATAAATAAAAATTACAATAAAAAAATTAAACAAACATCGAGTCGATGAGTCCTCTTCCTGCAAAGCAAATATTCCCTGGCAATGCTCTTCGGTATGGAATAACGCTCCCAAAGATAAAACATCGCAAACTTTCAAGTGTGTAGCACCATAGGACTCAAAGTTCCGACAAATAGAAGGACGTTATGACTGGATCGTCAACTTAAAAACAATATGCATAAGTGGACGAGAGAGAGACGACAATGTGTAGTTTTCTGAAATGAATGAAGACACCTATTTATAGGCGAACCTCCAGTTGTAAATGGGAAAAAACGTATCTGCATTTAATGATGGCAGACATATTTGCGTTAATCAACTATCAGCGATTGATTGCAATCAATCAATTCGTTGACCTGTCAAATTTAGAATTTTGAACGTTTTTTGTGCTGATACGAGAGAGTCTGAGCTGAGCCAACTTCACATTCATTGAACTTGGCCAATATTAAGTCAGCATAACGTCAGCTTCAGATTCATCTAATCTGTACGATGAAGTCAAGTTTCAGTATGAGCAGAATTAATTGGGCTAGACCTACAAAATTTTTGGGTTCTAAAAAATTAGATAGACATCAAGCCCAAGGGCCAAGTATACCCAATGTCCAATTGCCAAAATCCAAGTCCATAGGCACAGCTCGGCGCGCACGCTTATGACAATTTTGATTTCCAACTAATCAACTATAATTTGATTAGCTTCATTGACTTCTTACTAATATTATGTATATTAGTCTTCTCATTTTCCAATGTGAGATGAGAATTAATTACAGAATTAATTACATAATTAATTCTCTCCCTAATTCAAGGTTTTAACCTTTGATTTGTTGACTCAATTTCTAACTCACCATTAATTGGTTTTGTGAGTATGAATACATTCAATTCATCTACTCCACGAGTAGAACATACTCGTATCAATTAATTTTGAGAAATTAATTTTAATATCTTCATTTTATTGGTCAAACAATATTAATTTATTTATTTAATATTTAATTAAAATTAAATATTTCCAACAACTTCTTGGGACATATTTTTCAAAATCTTCAACTCTAATAGCTAAGGTATTAATTTTTGCAAGTTCTTCAAGAGTTCAACTTATCAATACTTAATTTCTCCAGATTTCACTCTTCAACTTGTAAATTCTAGAACCATGCAAAGGTAGTGAAAATGATAATTCTTTAGCCTTGACTGGACAAACTTTTCCAATTGGTTAACAATTCATGCATACATGCATTCTGAATTGACTAATTCTTCGTTGCATGCATAGATGTAGATAGTGATCGTCGAAACCGCCTAGATGGCCGCCTAGGCGCTTGGCATTACTCAGCCGCCGATGCCAAGCTTAAATCGCGGAGAAAAATTCGCCAACACATTTGTCACTGTTGAGGCTGCCTAGGGGCCGCCGAGGCTACCTTGACACCGCCTAGACGGTCATTACTCTTTTTTTTTTAATTTTTATTTCAACTTAAAATTTAGAACTAACATTTAAAAAAAAACTAATTTACTAAATTACTAAAAGATGGAAGTTTAATTGAACTACTTCATAATTTATTCATACTGTGCTTGTTGCTCTTTTTGTGTTTCATTTAGAAGTTGGACAATGTCGTATTATAATAGTTTTTAACATTTTATTGACTTGTTATATTTTGTATGGTTATTAACTATATTTTAAATTTATAATTTATCGTATAATGTATATTTTTATTAATATATATTTAGAAAAAAAATATTAATAGAAAAAAATTGGCACCGCCAAGGCTGTCTAATCGCTTGGTGGCACTCAACCGTCCGGCGACTACCAAGTGCCACCCTTGATTGCATGATGGATGTAGGTGATTTGCAAGAGATGTGGCCTTTCCTTGTGCTTGTTAAACTTCATATTACTATAGCTATAGGAGTAGCTTCTATTCTTCTTCAAATCTTTAAACTTCTTCACAAATTTTAATAACACTCTTCTAATCTTTAAATGTTCTTCACAAGAATTCTTCAAATGGAGGTTTAGGCTATCCTTCTAGTGCCACTTTGTTGATGATTATTCTTAATTAAGATGGTTTATGTGGTTATTATCATAGATGGAATCACCCAACAAAATTAAGAGACATAATTTTAATCTAAGTGTGGAATATGCAAAATAGTAGGAATAATATGCAGAGTAATATCTTTGTATTATTAGGGTTGGAAACCCTTTATTAGTACACCAGTCTTCTTTTTATAGGTTAACATGGGTATTAGGTGTCACTAAATTAACTGACATGCATAATTAAGTGACAAGTGTCTTTACACTTGTCATCTTCCTAATAATATAAGTAATACAAGTTATTTTTACTAATCTCGCCCTACAGTGTAAGTTGGTCGCTCCTTGGGTCTGTTGGGTGACTAGCGGTGTACTCTTCTGTGGACCTCACTGGGGCTAGTTGCGCATACTCCTTAGTGGTGAGTAGCTTTGAGTTACTGCCAATTTATTAACGGAGATGGCGAGCAGCTTTTGGTGTTTTTACTTATTACACTTAAGTTGTTCACTCCTTATCATATCATGTTCTGCAACTTGCACTTGATCTGTGATTATCTTCAAGGTTTCTCATAATCTTGTCCACTGACCATGTTATGTTGCTCGTCTAATGACAATCTCGATCGCCAAATATGTCATCTTGCTGGCCTATCAATAATATTATTACTTTTAAAAGAAATAAATTACTGAGTAAAAATTTGCTTTTAAAAGATTAAATTAAAATTTTAATAAAATTATAATATTTTCTTATGCAACATACAAAAGAATTAATAAAAATTTTAATTTTTAATATATGTTTGTTCCTAGATTTTCTATTGGGCTTTCTAGGAACGAATGATTAACTAATCGCACAATAATAACATAAAGATTTGCCTAACCTCTTATTTTGGGCTAGGACTTTAATATGGTGATCTTGTATATATTGGAAGCAAATAATAAGAATTCTGATCCCTTATTCCGTGGAATGAGGATCTATTTATATTACCTATTGCTAAACCTAATGAGAACACGTGTTGCATGCTTCGTGTTTCTTATTGTCCATGTTAGGTCGTGGCTCAAGATCGTGGGTGGCAAGGAAATTTTTCTTGCTTATTTCTTACTATAACTGTAAGGATAGATGTCTAGTCAATTATGGTAACCACAATCTGGATGGTGATATATGATCAAGGCACATTCTTACTCCTCTTGGATAATCTAATTACTCTAGTCAGGCTCCTTGCGCCTATAATGACTCACCAGACTTTCTGGTTTCCTGACAATCTTAGCCATGATCCAGAGCCCCCTTCGGAATCACAGTCTTTTTCCTTCAGCACTGACTGACAATCCCTTTCCTCATGTTTGGCTAATATTTAGTGTGCCCTTAACCTTATTAACTTGTCTCGCCTTGGACCTTCCGGGCTTGGGCCTTGTTGAGCCTTTTTGGATTTGGGTCAGGCTCAATATGCTCTAGAATATTTGTGCCACAATAATATATATATATATATATATATATATAATATTTTTTAAAATTATTTCCCACCCATATTCTTCATTTTTAAAAAATAATTTGATGTATTATATATTATTATTATTCACATAATATGTTTTTTTATTTCAAAAGAAGAAAAGTATTAGATTTTTTTTTACTTTTGATTTTTTAATATAATTTATAAAGGATTAATAGTTTTCTTTCTTATATGACATAAAAAGAAAATTAACTAATTCATAATATTTTGTTAGTAGATATTTAAAAATAGATATAGATAAACAAATATAAATCTAAAAAAATAATTTAGAAAATAAAATAATATATTGTATATGTAAGGAATTGAAACTTATACCAATAGCTTTAAAAAAAAAAATCAACCACTTAAGTTAAATCATTCTTATAATTTCTTTTTATTAAATTAGAAATAATTTTTAACCCAATATTTTGTTATTAGATAAATATAGATTCATATTTTCCTTATTTATTCATCAAAAATTAGTTACATATAAAAAAAGTTTAATTGCATATTAAATCACCACCTTTTGGAAATTTGCAGTTTAATCTAAACTTTTAGATATTGGCAAAATAAATCATCACCTTTACTTTTTTTTGCAATTCAAATTTCGGACAGTTTGCCCCTTACCCGAATGTTGATGTGTACAAATAATTACATAATTATTATCTTATTAAGTATCCACATCATTAACTACTAATAAAGATAATAAAGTTTTTTTTTTTAAAATACATAATTAATTAAATAAATACTAAAAAAATTTCTAAATAAATATTCATTTTAATTTTGAAATGAAAATATTTTATTATATTTTAAACCTAAAAATAATTTTAAAAATATAAATTAATTAATTAAATGAAAACATAAAATATGAAAATAAATTCAAAATTATACATGTTCTCTCTAAAAAAAATAAAAATATATTAACCTATACTAAAAAAATTAATAATTTATTTAAATCATTTTTAAATTTATATAAATATATATTCATATACATTATTATTATATTTTTTAAAATATAAAAATTATATATATTTCTTAAAATTGTAAAATCTCATGCAAAATTCATGATTCAAAATTACATCTATACTATTACTTTCTCCGTCTCGAAATAGTGCTCACACTTTTTTTAATTTGTGAGGAGAAATTTTAAAAAAAATGTAAAGAATATTTAGGGATAGATTTCAAACTTTTTTAAATTTCTCAGAATTTTTTTGAAAAAGTGCAAAAATTATTCGACGAAGAAGTGCGTATAATTTAAAATATATTAAAAAGTTTAAGATTATATATATGTACATTTTTTCTAAAATGTATAACTTTTAGATTTAGAGTTATTGTAGATAAATTTAAATATTTTATTGTACTTTGAATATTTTATTTTAATTTTTTAAAATATTTAATTTAATATTTAAAAAACACTTTTATTTTTATATTGTCAATATATATATAATCTACTTATTTATTTAAATATAAAACCGTGTGTGAATTTTTAAACATTAGTATAACTTTTAATTTATTATTTTCTAATTTTAATTTATTTTAAAAATAATTTTAAACTTTTAAATTTTAAAAAATATGACTATTTTTTTAAAAAATTATATGTATTTTTTATTGTTATATTATAATATTAATAATTTTATTTATATCTTTATATATTTAATGATGTGGATGCTTATTGGGATGATGATTGTGAATTTATTTGTCCACATCATCTTTCGGGCAAAGGGCAAATTGCCCGAAGTTTAAATTGCAAAAAAAAAAAAAAATGAAAATGTGGTGATTTATTTTGCCAAAATTTAAAAATTTATATTAAATTGCAATTTGCAAAAAGGTGATGTTTTTTTTTTTTTTTTTTTTTTTTTTGCAATTATGCCTATAAAAAAACTATAAATTTTACAGGTAGAATATTCATATATTTATAAGATTATCATTATTATTATCTTTTAAGTTCTCATTACACACAATTCAATTAATTTCTTACTTTATACCACTTAAAATTCTATTTATTATACTTTTTTTTTTAAATTTAAAAGATGTACCGATTTTATAATGCAAATATTAGTGGGACATGGGGAGTATTTATTTTGAAACTATCGCATTCTGAATATGGGATATTACATATGCATGTAGTCTTATTTTTGTTTTGTACTTAAAAATTCAGATTTCAAAAGCATTTGCCAAAAAAAATAAAAATACTTACTCACTCTTAAATATTAAATCTGATATAAAATTCCATAATAATAAATAGTTTTTATTATATACACTTAAGTGCATGACATGCATTTAGATTTTGAAAATTAATTTTAAAAAATACACAGTTCAATATATATTGTGTGTTTTGAATCAATAGTACCGCAAGTAGTCATCAACAATACCTTAAATAATAATATCTCGAGCAATAGTCAGTAATACCTCAAATAGTAATCAATAATACCCTAAGTAGTAACAACTCCAACTTTTTAATTATACATGTTTAGTTAAAAATCGAAATTAAGTCAAAACAATACAAAAAAAGAGTAGGCCTCCTATGCAATATTGCACCGTGCAATATGATGCTAAAAAAGGAAAATTTGAAAAATTTGCGGGTCAACATGGTCAAAGTAACAAAATTTACAGATCTTGAACGGGCCGGGTTGAATTTGAGCAATTTTCAAATTTCAGGATTCTCGCTCTCAGCTGGTGATACTGTATAAGTAAATTTATGCTATTATAAGTTCAAATGTGTGCTACTGTAAGAACAAATTTTGTTTTTTTACATATATTTATTTGTTTTTTTAGAAAAAATATAAGTTTTTCATAAATATTTATTGATTTTTATAGAAATCATTATTTTTGAAGATGTAGTGTCACACATTTTACCTTACAGTAACACACATATGTTCATGTAGTATACATTCTAGGACTTCTGAGATATAATAATACATGTAAGGTATTATTACATTAACAACATATTATCAACATAAAAATCAATAAAAAAATGAAAAATAAATTAAAAAACACATATTTGTTCTTGTAAAAATATATATTATCCTTATAATTACTTTAAAAGTACAAAAAATTAATTTTTTAAGATGTATTAATACACATTTTGTCTTACAGTAACACGTTCATGTGGTATACATTCTGGGAGTGCCGAGATAGTAACACATGTAAGGTATTATTACATTAACAACATATTATTAACATAAAATTAATAATAAAATGAAAAATAAATTAAGAAACACATATTTGTTCTTGTAAAAATATATATTATCCTTATAGTTACTTTAAAAGTACAAAAAAACTAACTTTTAAAGATGTAGTAACATAAATTTTTCCTTACAGTATCATACATATGTTCATGTAGTATACATTCTGAAACTGACGCGAATTTTCTTTGAAATTTTTATTGGATCCAATTTGACCTGCTAAGGATCCATGAATTTTCATTTGGGTATATTGCACGATTCGGGTATGGTGCAATATTGCATATTAGACTTTGTGTACAAAAAATTATGAAGAATAATACATTTTAATTTTTTCCTCTTGAACATCTAGTTTGAAATAATTTTCCTACACATTTTCATGCATGTAATCTGGAATAGAATTATATTCAATCATATTGAAAATCTCAAAATAAACACCTAATATTCAATTAAATTTTTGGCATCCTAGATTTAGCCATCAAAATTTACATCATTTGTCGTAATCCCAAAACATACTTAATATTGTTCCCTATTTAGTACACATAATAATTCATGAATGGTAACCATATCAACTAGTATTAGTTTTGTGAAAAAAGTAACTAGAGGTGTAAAATATTTTTTGACAGTTTTATCTCTATATGCTTAATTATAATTAAATGTTCTAATTGTAATAATTATGCCTAATTAAATATAAAAAAGTAATTTATACTTATCTAATAACAAAATATTGGACCAAAAACTTATTATTCCTTTTTTTATAAAAGTTAAAAATATCTAAAAAAAAACTTGTTCCTAGCTTAAATGGTAAACTTTAACTTTTTCTTCTTAGATGTTCAAGGTTCAATTCCTTGACACTTCAATTTAATTTGTTTTTAATATTTTTCTAAATTACAAAGTATTATTTTTTATATTCAAACCATTATATATATGTATATATATTTTTATATATTAATACCAAAATATTATTAAAAAATTACACATTATTAATTTAATATAAAAATATTTTTTACTTAATATGTTATTGTTGTGACCATAATTATACAGTTTTGGGCCTCCGAACCGGGGTCTACTGGAATCTGGGTTTAACCTTAAACGGACCGAACTTCTCTTATGTAATAGTGTAGGGCCTTGATATGTATAATTGTAATAGACCCAAATGAAAAGGGCAATTAGGTCTTTTATGTCTTTTATGGTTGACCCTCTATAAATAGAAGGCTTCCTCCTCATTTATAATGGAGACGATTCATGAGATAATACACACATAGGCTAGGGGGCTCCTTTTGGAGCACTCAAAGCCATATTCAAGGGAGGAGTTCTTAAACTTCTCCCGCAATGTTGTTGTTCATACGTTATTCTTTTATATTTATTGTTTGTTATCCGGTAATCGGGGATACCCCTATATCCACATAAATCCGCCCATATAACCCGATAATTCGGTAACAACAATTATTTTTTAATATTGATTAATATGTGTGTATATATATATAACTGAATAATATTATAAATATACATGTTATATAAAAAATAAGTCTAATTAATATAACATAGTTGTATATAATATTGATGTGTAAATATACATTATTAACTGAAGTAATTTTAATTAACTATATTCTTTTTTTTTTAAAGTGATAATTTATAATATTAAAACTGATAAAATCAGATAAATTTAATATTTTTAACTTTAAATTTTCAATTTTTTTTTTATATATACTTAATCTATATTTAAGTTATAATATGATAATAGATGAAAAAAAATTATTTATTGAGATTTTCATTTAAGCTAACAATTAGGGGGCGCTTGGTATAAATTTAAAAAGCTAATGGTAATGGGTATTATTAAGAGGGTAATCACTATGGAGCTAGTGATTACCCTTTTTTTAATATATTTTTATAATTTCATTCATATACAATAAATAATAACAAATACTACTAATGAGAATTAATCCTCATTAATCTTCATTAATTAGAAGAACGAATGCATATAAAAAAAACCTTTTAAAGTATTTCATGTAAAGTTGACAATCAAATTTCTTCCCAAAATGGAATTTGAAGAATGAATGCATATAAAACGAAAAAAAATCAACAAAAGACGGGTTCTGATTGTGGATAAAAATTAATTCCACAAAAAGAAAATGATAGATAAAAGAGTAATAAATAAATTTAAATCAAAACATATATATACAGTGTTATATAGTTTTATATTGTTATCTTTCAAATTTGTCTTACTTAGGATTGTTGATTTTTTTCACATTTCAAGTACAAAATATTGTATATGCCCCATTTGAAAAATGTTCACACATCAAACAATTTAAAAAGAAAAGTTTAGACGTGAAAATTATTTTTCAGGATCGTAACCTAAGAGGGATGATAAAATGAGGATCGTGACTTTTTGGACAGAAAGAATGAGAATCATAACTATAAAATATGACAAATTGAGGATAAATCAGCCCAAATATGCAAATTGGCCAATTGATCAGTTTTGAGTTGAATTTAGGCTAGATTTGGGTCAAAATACGATAAAATTGACCTAAATTTGAGATTTTTTCTTAATTTGCAACTTTTAAAAGTTATGATTCTTAAATTACCAAGCTGAAAAACGTTATGGTCTTTATTTTGCCAGCTTAAAAAGTTATAGTTCACATTTTGATAGCCTAAAAAGTTACAGTCCTCATTTTACTACCCCCTTAACTTACAGTCCTAAAAATATATTTTTCTCATAGTTTAGACATACAAAAGTTTCTGAAATGTAAAAAAATATATAGATAAAATAATTAAAATTAATTTATTATGGGATAACACGATAACCATAATAAAAATTAACATCATTTTCATTTTATATTCACGGGTCGTGCGAAAGCACAGGCAATATACTAATATTTATAAAAATATAATTTTATGTTTGCTAAATTGTTTGTATTTATACATATGCTAGGATAGCAACCCATTAATTTTGCGGTATGAAATAAAAAAAAGTATAATAAAAATAAATTAATTTATTTTGTTATTAAAATATTTTTATTCACAAAAGCATTTATAATACACGATATATGCAAACTGAATTTTAATTCAAATAATACTTAGTACTTGGTAAATCTATTTTAAAATTTTAATGTAGTTCCCACATTTAATTCATAAATATTTTTTACTAAGCCAACAAATGAAAATAAAAAATAATTTTGTTAATTAATTAATTAATTTAATACATAATTTTTACACATAACAAAAAACAATATATTAAAATATTTTATTAAAATAAAAGAAAACTACAATTCGTAAATCATGAAAATCATATAAATATTTTTTGATTAACATAATATGGAATATATCCTCAAATAAAATATTTAGGATTGTCAATATTTCTAGTCATTAAAATAAAATCGATCGATTTCATCAATAATTATTTTTCTTCTAAATAATATCCAGTAATAATAAAATAGAGTTGATTTAAATTATTTATGTTATTACCTGACTATTTTCATTTGTGGCTGAGATCAGGATAACAAATAATGTATATATAATTGAATAATAATGCAAAAATATAAATAACGCAGAGATTTGTCCATGTCTTATATTGTAAGAGTTGGGACTTAAGTAAAGTCTATTGATTGTGTAAAAGTTCGAATCCTTACAATGGTGGCCTTAAAGCCATATTTATAGAGTATTCTAAACAAGGCACACACGTCAATTACTCCGTGTTAGTCAACAAAGCCGTTACAAAAGTTATTATGGAAAGTCTTCCATAATAAATGTCAGCTTTCATATGTGGCCTTTGATCGGCGCTAATTATGCTGCACACTTGGCGTAATTGCTGTAATTACTCTCTATGCGTTGACTTTGAGTATGCTCATGCCCGTCGACATGTACCTTGCTCGTGCTCGTCGACATGTACCTTGCTCGTGCTCATCGACATGTACTTTGCTCGTGCTTGTCGACATGTACCTTGCTTGTGCTCGCCGACATGTACCTTGCTCGTGCTCGCAGACATGTCCTTTGCTCGAGCTCGCGCCCCAAGCTTTACAATATTGAGTTTGGGCCTCATCTAACAATTTATGGGTCTGAGCCCATATTATTATTTTATTGCTGCCACAACAATTTAATTTAAAAAAAAAATTATACGGGGTCGTCTCTTGGCCTGTGATCTATAAAAAAGATGGTGATAAGATTATAATAAAATGGAGTAGCAATTTTTAAAGCCCGGTGATAATCACTTTTAACAAAAATACAACTACTTTTTAAAAATTCACTGATAGATTTATAGTAAAAAACGACAATGTTGAGATTATCATACAAAATATATGTTCAAGCAGCAATCTAGCTAATTTGATTACTTAATTACTTTGTACTAGGGGTGGATCATATACCGAAAATACATATATATCATACTTACCATATCGAAAAATACAGAATTTATAAAAAAATTCTGTACGGTACAAAATTTTAAAATTTCCGGTATATCGGTATATCCTGAAATATTTTGGGTATAAATCGGTATACCGAAAATATTTCGGTATCTCGCTATATCGGCATATATCATTATGGAAATTTAATATTAGACTTATTTTTATTTAATTAAAATTATACTTCAATTATTTCAGTATGACAGTATATAACTGTATGGTTGGTATACCGACATACTCGATATTTCGGTATGGACCGGTATTTCGGTATAGATCGGTATATATCAAAATATAGATACAGTACGGTATACCGAAATTTTCGATATGGTATGCAGTATGCATTTTTGGTAAAAAAAAATCGGTATGATATACGGTATGGACGGTACGGTATGCCACCCCTACTTCCTAAATCTATTTTTGAAAATTATTTTCACAAAATTGAGATGCACATGCTTGAAAGATTGTTATTTTTACGGGGAGTAACAACGTCAAAACAATCATAAAGATTAGATACAGAAGATCAAAATTGCATTCTTTTTTATTTTAATAAGTATCATCTCCTAATTTATTCTATCAATGTTAAATGATGTATGAACATCAAGTCGTAATTTTCAAAAGGAAGTGCTATAAATATAAATATATACGAAAATTACTTAATAATATTCTCTTGGGCCAAAAACCGCAGTCATATCTTTATTGATTTAGCACACCCCAGATATAAGGTTTGTTTTCAAACACAACTACCAACTTATAATCACTTTTTTATTTGAAAAATTGAGTCTCACCAACTTAAAAAAAGTGATTCTCCACTTTTCAAATGAATTTAAAAACATAGTCATAGTCGTATGCAATGAATTAGATAATGAAATCCTTATTTTTATTGCTTTTGATTTCCTACTTTCCAATTTACAATATTAATTAGATACATTACCACTAAACTCCCAATTTCTTACTTTCCAATTTACAATATTAATTAGATACATTACCACTGAACTCCCAAGAAAGCAAACCCTTGAATTCCTATCTCCCCACTTTTTTTAAACCCCACCCAGCAGCTACCAACCGCGGTAAGAGCTCAAAGAGCTACATGCTCATTGCCCGCGCCCCCTCCCAAAATAATTAAAGCCCAATTCCATAGTACATGTTGAACTCATCATATTCTTCAATTATAAATGAAAGTGACCAAAACAATTAAAACTCGTCGTTGACTCAGTACTATGTGTTTAATTGCGAATAGTCTACTTCTCTGGTAGAATAATTTGGAGTTCACAAATTGTAACAACATTATCTATGTTTTAAATGTCGAAGCGGAAGCGGAAGTTGAACCAGACATTCTTAATATTTACGGCCGGACCGGTCGGATCGGGTCTAACCGTTAGTAAAGCGATTGAACCGGTATAACATCATAATCAAATAATATGTAATGATATACAAAAATTAAAGACATTATAAATAGTTTTTCTCTAAAAATATTAAATTATATGTACAAATTACTATAAAAATTAAATAAATATACATCTAATATTGTTATTTAAATTTTAATTTTAACTATTTAAATTAAATGTCAATATTTTACTATAATTAGACCATATATCATAAAAATGTCAAATATAAAACTAAGTTCACCAAATGTCTTAAAAATATCAAATATATAAGTTCATCAAATGTCTACAATTAACAACATAAAAATATTTAATTTGAATGAATATCAAAATTAACACCACTAAAAGTTGATCTCATTATTTCAAGTCCAAATTTCGTAGATGATTTAATAGAAAGATGTGAAAATAATATTCCGAATTTGGGGAAAAATAAGAATAAAAAAAACGTGATTGAGATAATATAAACAAAAACTCAAAGCTGAAAAATTAAGTTTCAACGAAAATTATAAATTGCAAAAAACAAAAATCTTAATTAAAAAAAAAAAAAGCAAAAGCGCCGAGTTGACCAGTCCAACCAGTGACCGGTCCGACCCGCTTTTGCCCGCTTTCTGGGCGCTTTAGAAGAAGAGCGGTCCAACGCTTTCAAACCGTTCGATATGTCTTCCGAGTAGCGGTCGGACCGGTCCAACCCACTTTTTAAAACATAGAACATTATCTAGAGCAAATTACATTTAGTCAATCTCATTGTCACAACCACTTGTTTGGTCAAAACCGGATTTGGTCCATCCCCCTAGTATAACAACCTTCTCTTCTCTCTCCTCTCTCCTCTCTCCTCTCTCCTCTCTCCTCTCTCTTCCCTGAAAATCAGAAAATGTAACAAGAATTCTCGTAAATTGTGACTCAGTTCAATCAGAAATGCACATAAGCTCAGAGAATAATTGTAACTCGACTTTTCATTTTCATTGCTATCAAACAACATCTTCAGTTATTCACTTGAAATTTGTAATGTGATTTATTAACACTAGTAACAAAATTGAGGTCTCAATCGGCTAAAGTAGGTCTCTAACAATATATATGACAAGGTATCAATCATGTAGAGAGAGAGAGAGAAGCAAAGATCTTCATTAGAGGCGTGTTTGGCGAAAGGGAGAATATGCACAAAATCAACATGGTCCATGTACAAGAAGTATGAAACCATAAACACGTGATCCTTCGAATTAGAGATTACCAAGATCCAATTCCAAGACCTCGTAATTCAAGGCAGCAATCAATGGAAGAGAGAGAATCTGATAAATCATTCTCGTACCAGAACAACAGTTGTAAAATTCAATAGAGAAACCGTTTTTCCCCCAATCAGTCGTCATCGTCCTTCCGTCGGGACTCGCTCCTCCAAAACCCCGTCCCGTAGAACTGGCTCCACATCTCACTGTCCCAGTCAACGACGTCGTTTTCTCCCCCGCAATACTCCTCCTCCTCCTCCGTTGACTCCCCCTCCCCATCGCCGCCGTACAATCCGGCCGCATTCGGTTTTTGATTCGCCTTCTCCATCTTCCTCTTCTTCCTCAACAACCTCCTTTTCTTCTTCTTCCTCCACAATCCCCTGGGGAAGCGGTAAACGGCGAGGATTAGCAGGTGCACCATTGCGCATGGACAGCAGCAACACACTGCTGCGCAGTCTCCCGTCGTCTCACCCATCTTACTCCGCCGGGAACTCCCTCCGTCAATTTTGGAGTCGATGGCCCGGTTCGTCGGCTCCGACGACGTCAGCGTCGTCGTCAGTAAAGGCTGCCGCCGCGCGATGGCGGCCGCCGGATTCTCTAAGGCGATCGTCCTCGACATTGGAGGCGGCCGATTACTTTGCAGTACAAGTGGAAATGGATAAGGACAATTCCAATTTGAAAGAAGACAACGGTAGAGGAAATCTATAGCCCCGATCAAATCTTTTCGATTTGTTACTGAAAAAACGAACTCTAGAGAGAGAAAAAAGAGGGAGAGAGAGATTTGTATGTGAAACGCCGATAATAGAGGAAAAAATAGGGAGACCAATTTGAGGTGAAAAGGACTTGATATATACGTATTAAATTTGAATTTCATTTGATAATCTGATATTTTTCATTTGATAATATGATATTTTGGCTAAAATGCTAGATGACATGCTCATTGTCAATTAGCGTGTAAAAATAGCATAGAATTTGGCTTTTTATTATGCCAACTATATCATGTTATTTAAATTTTAATTTTTTAAAATATGAATACAATCATACAATAAGTGTACAAAATTATATCGAATGCTTATTGTTAAAATTATGTTATGGTATAAGATTAATATAAAATATATCATCTATTAATTAAAAATTATCTCTTAAAAAAAATATTCTCTCCGTTTCAAAATTACTTTTATAGTTGTTTTGGACATGTGAACCAATGAAAAGTGAGTGTAAGTGTAAAATTAAATAATAAAATAAAAAAGTGTATTCTATTGATATTTGTGGATGTAAAAAGTGTCATTTTTAGGTGTATGAAAGTAGAGTTGGGACGTCCAAATAAGGCAAGTGTGAACGTAGTCCTAGGATGGAAGGTGTAATTTTTTTAAAAATAATAATATTTTTATAAGGACAAAAATTTATATGGTGATTTACATATAGGTTCAAGAAAATCACTATATTTACAAATATGTGCACAATTTTTGCACAAAAGCACTTTTTTTTCTGCACAGAAGCATATTTTTTTTCTACACAACACCTATTTATAAATATAGTGACTTTTTTGAACCTATATGTAAATCACTCAAATTTCTATACACCCAAATTCACCGTGAACCCCGTCCACCACTTAACCGTCCATCGCCACTTCTCTATTCTTCACTCACACAGACCATTGTCGCCACTCAAATCCACCTCGCTAGAATAGATAAAGAGAAATGTGATGATACTGCTACAAGTAACGTCACCGCCTGTAATTTAAGCTGCCCAAATTCACAACCCCCACCGCGCTGTTTCACATTGGCGAAAGTCATAACTACCATGGAGCCAACATCGGAATTCATAAAATTGAAGTCTACCACCAAGCCACTGTTACATTACAGTTTGAAGCCCACCGTCAATCAATGATACGTAAGATCTGTCATCGGAAGATGAAGTTCTATCTATGTTCTCAACTCACCCTCTCACCAAATCCAACCACATTCCACCATATTTTGAAGCATGTTGCCTGCAACAACCACCGTCGAGGCCGCTCGATGCTCAAATCCATGGCCGTCGCTCAACCATTATTAAGAAACACTACCCACTACAAGTGTTAAAAAAAAGGAAAAACACAATTTTCAAATTCCACTTAATGTTATCACTGTCACTATCATGTAGTAATACTATCCTTTGTCATGTCTTATAATTATCACTGTTATATAATGAAGAATATCATTGTCATTATCATGCATTAAGTTTATTATTGTCATGCATTAAGTCAATCATTATCATAACAGTCATGCATACTGACTATTTCTACCATGCATTAAAACTATTATTGTCATGTCTTATTACTATTACTGTCATGCAATAAAAAAGCTCGTTCAACTTTAGGCGCAAAAAACTCTAAGCATATTTATTTCTCTAATTGCGGATAATATTTAAAATTGGATCATATGAATTCAAGTTCACAAGAGACCTACTCTTTTATTAAAGGTGACCGTCTCTTTTCTTAAAAATATTATCGTAGTTTACTACAAACCTATCATTTAATTTCTTAAAAAGTGGTAATATTTTTGTTAAAAGTGAATATTATTTTTCTTAAAAATGTTGTTACATGTTATTATAATTTTATCACAAGTTTTTATTTATCGATTTCACATCATGAGACGGTCTTACATAAACTTTTTATTATTATTTTATTTTGGAGAAAGTGTAATCAGGAGTCAGGACTCTCACAAATTATTTTTTATTAAAATATAATTTTTAATTTTTCTTGTAGGAATAAATATGTCTTCCTAGTAATTTACTGATACAAATGAATTATTTTTATTTTAATATTAAATAATAAACACTTCAATTAGTTTAAAATTAAAAATAATTTTTCTTACATGTAAATCACAAATTTACCTTAAAAAAATAGTTTAATTTTAAGATGAAAATTAATTTATTATTTTTATCAATAAAATACTTGAAGGACATACTTATTCCTAAAATAAAAATCCGAACTTATTTAAACCAAAAAAATTTAAGGTTCTAGTTGTATTTGTTGATAGAATTTGCTAATCGGTGTGTTTATGTGGCTTGTTTATAACATGTTAATTCTACCAAACAATAATCTATGAAATTGTTCTTGGAGGGGATAGTGTAGAGAGAGAAAGTAGAGAATTTTAGAGAGAGAAAGTAAATGTTGTATTATGATTCAATTGTTGTTGAATTGTTACAAGAAAGGTTCTATTTATAGGTGTGGGAGTGTGAGGCGGCACCTTACGAGCCTATTTGGCTTCCGGTGTTGATGAGGGTTCCTGACCCCCGCCTTGATCACTCACACTGCTCCCTTTACAACGCCTCTTCCTACTACACGTCTATCTATCCTATTTGTACATCTGCCAACCGGGCCTCCAAGCTGGGCGAGCTACTTGGCGAACTCCCCTGCCTTGTGCTGATCTTAGGGGTGATGCAATGGTGGACCTCGGCGAGGTCCTTGACGAGGTCCCTAGGCGAGCTCCTGAGGTGAGCTCCTCAGGTGAGCCTTATGGGCGAGCTCCCCCCTTGTGGGCGAGCTCCCTCTTCGTCTTGCCGAGTTCCCTTATGTTGGCCTTGGTTCAAGCTGATGGGGGGACATCCCTGCGAGCTGGCGACCTGCTGGGCCTTCGCAATAGTTCCATAATCATCTCTAATTAGTTCGACTTATCCACATTTGCCCCCCAGCTCGCTCACATCATGACTCATCTAATGTGTGGGCGAGCTGACTTATCTCTCGGATGATGACTCGAATGCTGGCGAACTACCCTTGGGCATGTGCCGAGCTACGTGGGCGAGCTCCCTCCGTGGCGGTTTACGGGCCGATGTGGTGCGGGAATCCGGGCATCGTGCACGCCTTTTTAGGCGTGGTTTCCCGCGCCCATCATGGCTATCTTTTGAATTCTATGCAAAATAGTCCCTAAACCTTTCAGAATTCACAGCTCGCCCCAACGCTTATAAATAGGCGAGGGTGGGATTATTTCTCACTTTCGCACTTTCGATTCTTCCGAGCTTTCTTCCGACGATCGTTTTATTGCATCCGACGGATTTTCGAAGGCTTCTTAAGGTAGAATCCGAGTTTCTTTCACCTCTTTCTCTTTTGCAGATTTCTCTTGTTTCCATCCCACATTTCTTCCAATTTCTGGAAATTTTGAATGTTTCCGGCAATTTTTCACCACCCCCGACTGCCTTTGTACCGTAACTCCGGCGGCCAGATTTTTCGAACCATTTTAGAACTTTTCAAAACTCGCCTAAGATATGTCGACACATTCGTTGAGTGGGACCATCTCAAATCGAAACCTTGAAAAATGGTCCATGACGGACAGTGCCTTTATTCCTCAGATGACTCCGATCTTCGTTGGGTCCGGATCCGATGCTCATTCGATAGCTCGCCCAAGTCATGGCGAGCTACCCGGCGAGGTCTGACCCAAACCGGGGGAGAGGGCCGTTAGTTCTGGCCAGAGTGAGGAGTCCTACCTCCGCGAGCTCTGGCATGATCATGAGTCGGCTTCGAACGATATACCAGCCGAGGACGAGGAGGTCGCCGAGGTGGACGAACTTGGGGGCAACCTCGATGACGTGACCGTCGAATATCTTCGCGCAATTGGTTTCCCGGAACCTCAACATCTCGAGTACCAGGACTCCGGTGAGGTTGTCCATCCCTTCAACTGGGAGGAGTACGTGGCCGAGCATGCGGCGAGCTTCTCTTGCCCAGACCGAGTGCTTCCTCTCGATCTAGAGGAGGTCGATGCATCTAATTACAAAGCTGGCGAGGTCGTGAGCATTATCAATGAGTACTCCCTTCCCAACATTCGCAAGAAGTTCCGCATCCCGCTCGACATCTTCATGTATGCTCCTGAGAAAAATGAGCGAGCTGATTCACCTCCTGAGGGGTTGACCGCCATCAACATTCATACTCTCGAGGCCGGGCTAACATTACCTCTGCACCCGATTATCGGCCAGTTCCTTCTCGACAGTAATCTCGCCATCACCCAGTTCATACCAAATGCCTGGAGCAATCTCCTTGCTGCTCTATCTGTCTTTGGGCTGGAGGGTTACGAGAACCGACTAACCTCGGCGGACCTGGGCGAGCTCTTTGTTATAACTCGATAAGTAAAGGACGGCAAGGGATATTATTATCTCAAAGCTCGCCCCAAAGAAAAGTTCCTGGGGGTGCTCCCGAACAAAGTCCGTGACTGGAAGGAGCAATTCTTCTTCATAGACGGGGACTGGCGAGCTTCCGACACCTATTCCGGGCGAGGTGGCCGCATACTCTCCCCCGAGGGATACAGGGAGGCTAACAGTAGGTCGCTCCTTTCGGTGTGCGTGGGTTAGATTAGATTTACTAATCTAATTTTCTTTCTTTTTGCAGTTCCGAAGCACCACAAGTCCAGCCGGGGGAGACCCAAGGTGTCGATCGAGTTCGACCTTGTGCGAGCTATCTGCTGTCTGAGGAGCGAGAAAGACAGGGACATCGCCCATCTGTGCAAGCACAATTGCCTTCTGCTTGCTGGTCTCCACACCTTACCGCATCACCTCGCCTTTCAAGGTCCTGAACTTCCAGGTCCACATCTTATAGGAGCTCGCCCTCTATGGTGCGTAGCTCACTCAGGTGCTGACTTCACTGCTCTAATTTTTGCAGGTGGTAGCTGGGTCGTGTTTCCGATTGCCGAGGTCCCGGAAGCTTATCACGTGGTAGCTCGCCGGATAGAAATGGGTCCCCCTCGCCCGAATAGGCTAGCTCTTCCCTCTGCACTCGCCCTAGAAGCGAGTAAGAAAGCGGACCTCGCTACCAAGAAGGGCGAGGTCGAGGGCTCCGTGACCAAGAAAGGGCCGACGAAGGCTCCATCGAAGGCCAAGGCCACGGAGGTCGCCAGGACCAATCGGGGAGGAGGCCGAGCTGGGGCCGTAACCGATTGAGGTTCCCATCAATCCAAGAGAGGTCTCCACCGTGGAGATGGGTCCCGGGTGGGGGACGACGATGCGCAAGCTCGCAAGAGAGCTCGCACGGGTCTCCGCGACGACGAGGGATCCGAGCCTACTGAGCGAGCTGACACCAGGTTGGCACAGGGCGGATCTGCCCTTTCAACTGCCCATTTGCCCGTCACGTCTATCCAGAGGTCGCCACCCTCTTTATCTCCCTTCGGCGTACAGGCGACGGACGACACACTTTTGGGATGGGATCCCGAGCGAGCTCAGTGAGTAGCTCGTCATTTCGATATCGATCCATTTGGTTTTTTCCACAACTTTTTCTAACTCCAACTGCTTTGACTTCGCAGTTTTTCCCCCATCGACCATCCGAATCGGCACGAGGCCATCCACGCTTATGAGCGATCTCGCTCCCTGACCTCGATGCGAAACCTTCCTCCTGGCCTCGCCCGGAACACGGTTAGCTAGGTACCTCGGCACTGGTCGAGCCCCCAGCTGGCGACCATAGAGGGGCAGAGTTTGGTCGAGAACATCTTGGTCTCTTCGCACTATGCAAGTGGGTTTCTGCTCGCCAACCAAAGGGCACTCGACCAAGCGGCCCAGCTCGAGGCGGGCCGACAGGAGAAGAACAAGAACTTAATCGCAATGGCGGAGTCCCTGGACAAGGCCAAGAAGATGGCCAAGCTCGCCGAGGATAAGGCCACCGCGTCCCTGACCTCTGAGCAAGATGCCCTCAGACAGCTCGGCGACCTCCAACGACAGTTCGTCGGGCTCCAGCAAGAGACGGACGCCAAGCTCAGGGCCAAGGAAGAGGAGCTCGCTGAGAAGCTCACCCGCGAGGCCGATCAGCATGACATGACCAAGAGGGACCTGGAGCTCCAGCGAGGTCTAGCCAGGGGCGCGGACGAGGAATGCGCGAGGTTGAGGGTCGAGCTCTCGGCGAAGATCAATGAGGTTACCGAGCTCCGCAATGATGCCTCTTCTTCGGCCGATTTGGTGGCTGCAAAGGCCGAGGGCTCGGATCGGGGCTTGGTCCAATGCTACGCCGAGGTGATCCGGGCCATTTGGTGGGCGCGAGCCCACCATGACGACGAGCTGAAGGCAGTTGTCGGAGATTTTAAAGATTGCTTGGATAGGGTTCCTTTCCCCGATGAGACGGAGCTCGACATTGGCGACCTCCTCGAGCTTGGAGTGCCCCTCAATTTTGTTTCGGCACGTTTCAAGATCATAAATACCGTGCCCGTGCAGGAACTGAACCTCGCTGAGGGGGAGGAGGTCGCCGATGAGGAGGTGCAAACTCTCCCCACCCTGGCGCAAATGCAGGAGGTTTGCGGGGATGCCATGGTGAACCTTAGGGACTTTGACACCAGTGGTTGCACCGGAAACATTACTATCTTGCCGAGTTTGTCTCCTCAGGATCGCCAGGTCACCGGCCAGGGGAATGTCTCCGAGGTCGCCAACCCTGAAGTGTCTGCCGAGGTCCCCACTGATGCCGCTGCTGCCTCTGCTCCGACTGCTCCAGAGTCTTAGAATCTTTTCCCTGCTTTCTTAGATCAGTAGCTCGTCGGGCTGCCTAGCTCGCCCAGAAGGAGCTTTTTTTTGTAACTTTTCTTTTTTGCTGAGTTGTAGTAGCTCGTCGGGCATGTGTAGCTCGCCCAGAAGGAGCATTTTGCACTTTAAAGATGGTCAGCTGGCCTGCCTTTGTGGCCAGCAACACTACTTATACTTAGGGATTTTTCAGGCATCATTTTTTGCTTGAAAATTCCTCAAATATTTTTGAATGAAACTCGAGCTTTTTGTTCTAACTCTGTGTACTTACATTTTTGCGCTTCACGTTATAATTTTAATTAGCTCGTCCATATGTTTTTCGGGTACTTGACTGTTCATCTTACTCTACTTTGAGAAGCGAATCGTTCATTTTACGTCACTTAGGACCACGAATCGTACCTCCGCTTATGTAGTACATATTCTTCGTCTTATGCCACTTAGGGCAGCGAATCGCTCGTCTTAAACCACTTAGGGTAGCGAGTTGTACTTTGTTTAATTCACGTTGGGCAGTTGGGTTTCATGAACCTCGCCTTAGACACTTTGATCGTCTTTCTCGTGAATTTTTCTAACTTAAGGTAGTTGGTGCTTGGTGACCCTTTGAGAAAGGGCACCTTCGTGACCTTGGGCACTTTGGCCTTTGCCTACGAGCGTTTCAGATTATAACGTTTGGGACCTTGGTCCTTGCGCATTACGAAGCTTCGAACACTTGGCGAGCTATGGCGGGCGAACTCCTCCGAACAGTGGGCGACCTGCAGTAGCTCGCATAGTTGGCGAGTTACGGAGGTCCGAACAGTTGGCAAATTTTTCTGACTTCACCAAAATTTCCTAACTTCTCATAGCAATGTGATTTACACCGGTTGCTATCAACACTTTTGATGCTACACTTTGGCTAGTCTATTACAAAATCCTGGTCTATTGATAGAATTTTTTCAAGTGTGCCGCGCTCCAAGTATATGACGAGGCTTTGCCTTCTGCGTCTTCGAGATCATAAGTGCCATTTGCACAGGCTGCGGTAACCCGGAACGACCCTTCCCAGTTTGACCCGAATACACCCGGTGGGGCCATCAGCTTCTTTTTCAGCACTAGGTCCCCAACTTTGAACTTTCGGTCGCGGACCTGGGAGTTGTAGTACTTCTCTGCCCTGCGCTTGTAGGTGGCATTTTTCATTTCCGACGAAGCTCTGGTTTCTTCAATCAGATCCTTTTCGACTGCCAAGGCTTCGTCGTTCTTTTCTTCGTCATATCCTACCACCTTCCAGGTCTTATTCTGGACTTCGACCGGTACCACCGCTTCAGTCCCGAAAGCTAAGGCAAATGGGGTCTCTCCGGTGCTTGCTCGGTAGGATGTTCTGTAAGACCACCGGACCTCCGGGAGTTCATCTGCCCAGCTTCCTTTTTTGTCTTCGAGGCGGAGCTTCAATGTGTGCTTTAGAATTTTGTTAACCGCCTCGACCTGGCCGTTCGACTGTGGATGGTACGGAGTTGAGTAGTATTTCTTGATGTTCCACGAACTGCAGAAGTCTCTCAACTTTTGGCCATCGAACTGTCTTCCGTTGTTGGTGATGATCGATTGTGAAAGTCCGAATCGGCAGATTAGGTTCTTCCATATGAAGCCGATCATCCTTTCTTGTGTTATTGTTGTGAGTGCTTCGGCTTCAGCCCACTTAGTGTAGTAGTCTACTGCTACAACAACAAACTTTACACCGCCCCTGCCCGGTGGAAATGGGCCGATCAGGTCGATACCCCATTTTGTAAAAGGCCATGGGCTGAAGACCGACTTGAGTTGGTTGGCTGGGGAGTGGATATTAGGTGCGAAGAGTTGACATTTTTGGCACCTTCGCGCGAAGCTAATGGCATCTTTACGAAGAGTGGGCTAATAGTACCCTTGTCTGATCGTCTTGTATGCCAAGGCTTGCCCCCCAGCGTGACTTCCGCAAATTCCTTCGTGAATTTCTTCTAACACCTCGGACCCCTGTTTCTTAGTTAGGCACTTGAGTTGGGGTAGAGAGAATACACGTTTGTAGAGTTGGCCATACAGCAACGTATATCTAGTAGCTTGCTTCACTAGCCGACTAGCTTCCCAGGTGTCTCCGGGGGTCGTTCCGTCCATTAAATATTTTTTTATCGGAGTGCGCCAATCTTCAGCATCTTCCTGCCCCCCACTCGAGGTTTGATTTATTTTGTAATCGAACGTCGATGGGTTCTTTAGTTTGGTGACCACGACCTCCGTGACCTCAGCTTCACCGTTACTGGTAGCTAGTCGGGCTAGTGTATCTGCTTGCGTGTTTTCCAGCCGCGGTATCTGATTGATGTAAACCTGCGTAAACATCAAGATCAGATGCGCGGCTATCTTCTGGTAGGTCATCATCTGTTGATCTTTTGCCTCGTACTCTCCCTGGACTTGGGATATTATTAGCTGAGATCTCCAAAAACTTGAAGGTTGGTTACCCCCACAGCTAATGATAGCCTAAGTCCGGCTATTAAAGCTTCGTACTCCGCCTCATTGTTGGTCGCTCTGAAGTCGAACCGAATTGTGGAGGTGAAGACTTGTCTATCTGGGCTAATCAGAACTACACCGGCTCCTGCTGCTGTGCTAGTCGATGATCTATCTACGTAGAGGTGCCACGGAGCTATACACCCCCTCGTCAGATCTTGTGGGAAGGTTAGCTCGACAATTAAGTCGGGAGTGCCTGTCCCTTGATCACTGTTCGGGGTGCGTAGGTTATACCGTATTGGCTAACCTCTAGTGACCATTTCAACAGGCGTCCTGCAGTGTCCGGCTGTTGTAGTATCTGCCTTAGTGGGAATGTTGTTAGCACCTCCACTGGGTGGTCAAAGAAGTAGGGCCTCAATTTTCTAACACTCATCACCAACGCATAAGCTAGCTTCTCCGTTGGGGTATACCGCAACTCGGCTTCGTGTAAGACTTGGCTTACGTAGTACACTGGTAGGTGTATTTTTACCTCTTCTCGGACTAGGACGGAGCTAATGGCGACCTCCGACGCAGCGAGGTAGAGACACAACTTTTCTCCAGGTATCGGCTTCGATAGGACCTGCGTATCTGCCAGGTATGCTTTAATATCTTTGAAAGCTCGTTGGCATTCGCCTGTCCATACGAAGTAGTTTTTAAGGTGTAGCTTGTTGGCCTTGGCCGCTTCCTTGTACCTTCGTGTGTTTGCCTTGATTGCCTCGAAAAATGGGTGATTTCGGTCACCGGACCTGGAGATGAACCTGTTCAAAGCTGCCAAGCATCCGATCAACCTTTGGATTTTTTATACAGAATTGGGGACGCCCATCTCGATTATGCATTGGACTTGCGTAGGGTTGACCTCTATCCCTCGCTTGCTAACTAGATGTCCCAGGAACTTTCCTGAATGTACGCCGAAACTGGTCTTCTTGGGGTGCAACTTTATGTTGTAGTGGCGCAGTATGTCGAAGGTTTGTTTTAGGTGGTCAAGGTGATCCTCCTTTCTCAAACTCTTGACAACTATGTCGTCCACGTACACCTCCATAGACTCGCCAATATGTTGGTCGAACATCTTATTCACCAACCTTTGGTAGGTTGCCCCGGCGTTGATAAGTCCGAACGACATCCTTTCCTAACAATACATGTTTTTGTTGGTGTAGAACGCCGTATGTTCCTGGTCATCCGGGTGCAGCGCTATCTGGTGATAGCCCACGAAAGCGTCCATGAAGGTCATCATTTCGTGGCCAGCGGTGCTATCTACAAGCTTATCAATGTGGGGAAGTGGGAAGTTGTCCTTTGGGCATGCCTTGTTCAGGTCCGTGAAGTCGATGCATAGTCTCCACGTCCCATTGTGCTTCTTGACCAGGACAGGGTTCGCGACCAACTGCGGACAAAAGGCTTCCTTGATCAGTTTGTTGTCTAGCAGCTTTCCAACTTCGACGGTCAGGGCTGCGTATTTGTCTGGTCCGTACTTCCTTCGTTTTTGGCGGACGGGTCTCCTCGTCGGATCTATATTGAGCCGGTGGCAAGCATGCTCCATCAGGATCCCCATCATGTCTTCATGGGACCAGGCAAACACGTCCAAGTTGGACATGAAAAACAGTTCCATCCTCGACTGGTACGGTTCAGGTAACTCGGAACCTATGAAAAGTTCCAAGTCCCTTTCCGGGTCCACCGGGAGTGCCGTCAATTCTTCCATGGGGTGGCCTTCCTTTTTTGGTTTTTCCACCTAGGGTCGCTGATGAACTCGTCCCACTCCTCTTGTGACATCTGCGCAGGTTAATAACCTAGGCGCGGTTCTAGGTCATCAGCGTTGTTTTCAACTTGGAGAGGTTCATCAACTGTCAGCATTTCTGGTGGTTCCCCAACTTGGGAAGGTTCTACGACTTGGGGAGTTGGGTCAACATCCATTCACACTGGTTCTTGACATCCCGCAGGTCCCCCGCCTTGGGCTTCTAGGTCCACCTCCATGGGTGCAGGTTGTGAGCTTTGCACAGGTCCCTACACTTGGCCATTTTGGACCTCTTCAATCCCCTCCATGGGTGCCGGTTGTTCATCTTGCTTAGGTTCTGGGACTTGGTCAATTTCTGGCATATCGCCTACCTCCATCAACTCGGTTTCTGTTGAGATGATGTCTAGGATGTTCGGCTCGTCTGCTGGAATCTGTACATCCTCTTCAAGGATGTGAACCTGCGTCACAGACTTTTTGACCCGACCATATTTGATTTGGAGCAAACACTCTCTGACCTTTTTCTGGTCACCTTTAATGGTTCCGGCACCATTCGGAGTTGGGAATTTCAAACAATAGTAGTAGGTCGAACACGCCACTTTAAATTCATTGATAAACGGACGGCCAATGAACCCGTTGTAGAAGGACTGCTGGTCGACAACTAGGAAATCTACTAACCTAGTCAGTCTCCGCTCTGGGTCCTCGGCCGATACAAGTTGGACGCTCAACCTGATACTACCTAGGGGGACGGTTACAGCTTCTCCGAACCCCACTATCCTAGCATTGCTAGGCTCTAAGTACGACTCAAAATCACCTAAGGCATCTAAGGTGGACTTGAAGAGAATGTTGGTGAATGCGCCGGTGTCCACAAGCAGTCTGTGAACTCGGACGTTCATGATGTTGGCGGTTATCACCAACGAGTCGTTGTGGGGTGTCAGTACCCCTTCCAGGTCCGCCGAGGAGAATGTCAGCTCATCAGTGAGCTGCGCGACGGACCTGGGGCCAGAGCTGCCTTCCTGGACCTGGTTGATGGCCCGGATATCGGCCTTCCTTTTTCTCTTGGAAAGGGAGGATCCCCCGTCCTGGAGACCTCCGGCAGCTCCAATTTCTTCCTCGAGAACCAAGAGTTCTCGAGTGGGCTTTAGGTTCTGTTGAGGTTGGGGAGGTGCCCTTCGCCTGTTCTGAGGTCCGCGTTGGCCCGCGTCCTCTTCCTCGTCATCGGAGACCTCCCTTCTCTCGAACCTGGGCCTCTTTGCCGGTGTCATCTTCACGAACTTGGTCAGCTTCCCATCCTCATAGAATTTCCATAATTGTTTGAGGAGGTCTCGGCACTCGCTGGTGAATTGGCCGATGGACTGGTGATAGGCACAGTACTTGTTGGGGTTGAGCTTCGCGCGGTCCTGGCGAATTCTCCTCGGCTCTTCCAACAAAGCTTTGTCTTTGACCGCAGTAAAGACATGGTCGACGGAGACAGTGAGGACCTGATTGAGCTTCTCTTTGAACTCGTTCCCGTCGTCGAAAGCTTTCAAGTTCCGGGGGACCTTGTATGTGCCCCCGGACTTCTTCCCATAGGGTTTCCTCTCCTCAGAGGCACCGACCTCTTTCTGGAGGGCCTCCTGCATGGCCACGAACACCCCCTCCTTGTGGTGGAATTCGGTGTAAGTGTTTGGACATGCGAGGTGCATTTCCTTCCAAAGGTCGGTCCCCTTCCGGAGTCCTGCCATCACCGCGACGACTTTGGTGTCCTCGCTCACTGGCTCGCCTTCCAGCAGTATCCTGTCGAACCTCTCCAGGTACTGTTGGTCAGTTTCATTCTCGCCTTGGTGGATGTTGTCAAGGCGGTGCTTCTGGGTAAGGTAGGACCCAAACCTAGAGAAGTGGGTCAAGAACTCCCGCGAGAGCTGACCAAATGAGTGGATTGACCCCGGGGCGAGTGACGAGAACCAGCGGTGAGCTCGGTCCCCTAGGGTCAGCGGGAAGTTTTGGCACTGGGTGGAGTCGGTGGCGCCCACCAAAATTATGAAATCTGCGTACTTGGCCAGGTGGACTTTCGGGTCAGACTCGCCCTCGTACGCGGACATCACTGGGAATTGGACCTTTTTCTGGACTGGCGCCCGGAGTATGGCAGGTGCCAATGGTGATGCGGGGAGAGTGGTGGAGTCAGGTCCGCCGGACTTGGCTGCTACTTGGGCTTGCAGCATTTCGATGACCTTTTTCAGTGAGGCCAGCTCGTCATCGCGGGCCATCTCCGGTGGAGGTTGCTCGAAGGTCGTGTGGCTCGTGGACGCACGCCCCCGAGGTGCCTCACTCTGGGGTGACCTCTCTGTGACGGGCTGGAACTGGCGTCCGCCATGGGGGCCCAACCTGTCGGTTGCGGGCCTTCTCAATCGGTCGTGGGCGGACCTGCGCAGTTGCAGGTCCGAATCTCCCCCATGAGACGTGATTGGGGAAGCTGTTCGTTCATCCTCCCCGCACCTGGGCCCTAGTCTGCCCTGGAGGACTTCCCTCCTCAGTGATTGGTGGGTGGCGGATACTTCGGTGTAGGCCGAAGCTCGCCCAGCATGCGTAGCTGGCTCTTCCACCGCCTTAGCCTTTCCAGTGAGCTTCCTATGTTGGCGAGCTTGGGCGGAGCTCGGCTCCTGCTCGGAAGGGAGATCGGTATAGTGACCCCGAGTCTGGGTGCCCTGGGTTGGCCTGGTCTGCTCCCTAGCTTCAGTGGCCGGATCTCGCCGAGGTACTAGGGCGAGCTCGTCGAGCTGCCTCTGTTGCAACCTTTGCAAGGTTGCAATCGTGCACTGGAGCTCGTCGGGGTCGTTGGCAAGGTCCCTCAGGGCGGGGTTCAAATCCTTCTAAGTCACTACGACTCGCGGAGGTCGTGGAGCGTTGCTCTTCGGAGGAGCTCGGCCTGAGGTCTCCCCTTCGACCTGGTCCTGGGCGCTTTCCTTCCACCTCCGGGTGTTCGCAGAGGTCTGTTCCTTAGTCATTTTAGGGTTTTGCAGGGGGAAGCTCGCCGAAGGTCGCCGAGGTCGCCGAGGTAGGTCGCCGAGGTCGCGGTCTCCAGCTAGGATGATTTTTGGCAGGTTTTCGTCTAGCGTTACGTGCAACGAATTATCCAGAATCTGGTTTATTCGTGTACACGTGTGGGTTTGAAAACTTTTTCAGGGCAGAAACTATGGATCCAGAAATTTGGGTTTTTACCCGAAAATCTGGGTTTTCGTTCAAGGGACGATAATATGTGTGTATCTTCAAGTGTCCTTGAGTTTTGTCAAGAACACCTTCAAATCTTCAAACCTTCAACAAGCCCTAATTTTTACTCTCAAATTTTTGGTTCAATGGACCCTTCCTCTAGCGCCAAATTGTTGATAGAATTTGCTAATCGGTGTGTTTATGTGGCTTGTTTATAACATGTTAATTCTACCAAACAATAATCTATGAAATTGTTCTTGGAGGGGATAGTGTAGAGAGAGAAAGTAGAGAATTTTAGAGAGAGAAAGTAAATGTTGTATTATGATTCAATTGTTGTTGAATTGTTGCAAGAGATGTTCTATTTATAGGTGTGCGAGTGTGAGGCGACACATTACGAGCCTATTTGGCTTCCGGTGTTGACGAGGGTTCCTGACCCCACCTTGATCCCTCACACTGCTCCCTTTACAACGCCTCTTCCTACTACACGTCTATCTATCCTATTTGTACATTTGCCAACCGGGCCTCCAAGCTGGGCGAGCTACTTGTCGAACTCCCCTGCCTTGTGCTGATCTTAGGGGTGATGCAATGGTGGACCTCGACGAGGTCCTTGACGAGGTCCCTAGGCGAGCTCCTGAGGTGAGCTCCTCAGGTGAGCCTTATGGGCAAGCTCCCCCCTTGTGGGCGAGCTCCCTCTTCGTCTTGCCGAGCTCCCTTATGTTGGCCTCGGTTCAAGCTGATGGGGGGACATCCCTGCGAGCTGGCGACCTGCTGGGCCTTCGCAATAGTTCCATAATCATCTCTAATTAGTTCGCCTTATCAACAGTATTTTTTCTCTTGAAAAAATTACAAAATAATTTACAAAATTAACACTAATTACAAATTAATTTTGTTAAAAAAAATTTGTACAAATATTATAAACCAATTAAAAATATAATTCTTTTTCTGAACAAATATGCAAATGCTCATTTTCTCTTTTATCATCAAGACACTTATTGTGACGATTTTTAATATTTTTATAGAATTGTGACGATAAAATTCACATATGGTAAAATAAAAATTAGAGTATAATAATGGAAAATAATATATTTAGGGGCGCTTGTTTCAAAATTTTCAGCGGTAATGAGAATGAAATTGCATTTTTCTTTTATACATTAACATATGTTGAATGAGTATTTGCGTTTATGGTGGTTACAACATTAGTGTTGTGCTTCAATTTTGAAAAATATAGATAAAAAAAAATTGTTAATTGTGGTGCAAGATTTACTTAGAAGAATGATTAAAAAATGAGAAGATGATAATTAAATTGGGATAATAATTATGTTATGTAGTAGAAAAAATAATGTCAAATCATAAATATTGTCAAATCATACAAAAATTCATTCTTATCGTATACATATTGAACAATTGTGTTCTCGTATATTATATGAACAAGGCACTCGCTCCCGTGCTCGACGCTTCTTATCAAATAAAAAAACGGCAAGAATTTATTTGAACACGTTCCTAATAATAATGAGTAAGTCTCATGTGCATCAGTTACACGGTGTAATTTTAGTTCATTTTTAAAAAGTTATACAGTTTATAACTAAAAAGTTAAACAGTTTATTACTGAAAAATGTATCTTTCATAGTTTAACTTTTCAGTAATAAATTGTTTAACTTTTCAATTATAAACTGTTTAACTTTTAAAAAATGAACTTGAGTTGCACCGTGTAACTTGTACATACAAAACTAATCCAATAAAAATAAGACTTCACTAAAATAAACCAGTTTCATGAAATAAACCACTGTGTGATACAAGATTTATATTTATAAATTTATTTTTTTACCTTGTTAAAAAGTGATTCATGATATGAATCACTCCTGCACAATACCTACTCAATCGGAATATATCAAACCTTATATCAAAAGAGAACCCAAAGTCCTTAAAATTTGGACGGAGGAATTTAAAATTATAAATTATAATTCACAATTCAAATTCACTTTAATTATTTTAGTAAAATATTTAAATAAATAAATTTTAATGTTTAATTGTAACTTTAATTTAAATTAGAAAATTTTCAAATAACAAATCCTTGAAATTTATGAATTTTGAAATCCATTAATTTTCAAACTCATTAAATTTTAAAGGATTTTATCAACAGGCAACCAATATACATACAAAAACCAATTGTAAGCTCACAAGAACAAGAGCAGATCCATAGAAGCAAGAAATTTAAAAAATTAAAGCGTAACAGAATTTGATACTAGCAAGTAGCAACCTGTATACGTTTAATCAAAGACAATAATATATAGAGAGTTGACCAAATTGATGACAATAAATTAATGGATTTATATTACGTAATATTAGATAATACTATAATCTAAGAATTTTGGTAGCCATCAACCAAGAAAAGAAAAAGTGAATGCTAATCGAGTCATCAATGACAAGAAAGTGATTAAATAACTGATTATTTATCATGCTCGTTCATCTCGTTTTTCCTACAATTATTAATTATTATTAAGATTTAAGAGTTGATTTATAGAAACAGAAGGAGTCTTGTATTTATAGCTATCAAATGGACCAAATAAAATCAATATTGCTCACCGTACTGCGATGTTTTTTGGGCCGGGTCGAGCTGATCCATTGATTTTGGGCCACATATATTCAAGTTCATCCTGGTCCAAGACGGACCATCGTACTAACTCGGCACAAATTTTTTTTTTAAATAAATTTATTTTATATTTTAATTTTTATATTTATCTTATTAATAGATAATTTGGTATATAAATACTATTTAAATAGTCATAAATTTTTGTTTAACTTGCAAAAAATTATTTAACAATTAAATTTCAAATTTAAAATTTAAAATTATATTTATACAATAATAATTCAATAATCCTTACTAAACTCAAATTCACAAAATTAAATTCAAACAACAAATTTTCAAGAAGTTCTCAAAGCTGTGGGAGATAAAAATAATGGGTGGTTTTTCAAGAATCTGGGGGGGAGTGACACTCTTTTTTTGGGAGGAAGCTTGGGCGGGAACTGTTCCTTTAAAATCCATCTTTCCTAGTCTCTAGCTTGAGTGTAAATAAAAATGTTAGGGTGAGCGAGTTAGGAGAATGGAGAAACGGGGAGTGGGTTTGGTTATGGGAGTGGAGGAGAGAACTTTTCGATAGAGAGCATATTTTACTTAATGAGCTTATTGTTTTAATCAACAGGTATAAATTATGACAGGGTATAAAAGATAAATGGAGATGGGGATCGTCCTTGAAGGATGATTATTCAGCAAAAAAGACTTATGAAGTTCTGTGTCTGGAGAATATCCTTGAAGGTGATGAAAAAGAGGAGTTCAAACTGATTTGGAGCAATTTTGCACCTCCGAAGGTCAAGATTCATGCGTGGAGAGTTCTTTGGAATTGGATCCCAACATAGCTCAATCTACTAAACCGCAATGCTCTTCCTACTCAAGTCAATACTTGCTGTGTTTTCTGCAATAGTTCTATTGAATCGGTAAACCATGTTCTCTTCGAATATTTCGTTTCTTATAAATTCTGGATGAGTTGCATTGAGTGGTTGTGACACAGAGTTGATTTACTATCCGACTGATTAGTGTGAAAATTGCTCGAAATTTATATGTCTTATTTGATTAATTTGATTAGATTTCATGCATATTTTACACTAATTTGACTAATTGCACTTAATTTCGAGAAAGATAGTGTTTTGTTTATTTTATAGGAAAATGAAAATTTTTGGAGCAAATCACATGCCTAATATTTTATTGAGTCAATCGAAAAAAAAAAGATCGAGAGGAGAAAGGAATTGGACTCATTTTTATTTAACAATTTTTGGCCCAAAGTAGCAGCCCATTTCTTGACCCAAGTCCCGGCCCAATGCAGCGGCCCATTGAGATAAGAAAATCCTGCAGCCCATTAGCATTTTAAATGGAATTAATGGAAGGCCGGATATTTGAGTACTTCACCACCCTTTTATTCTTCATTTTGAAAATAAAATTTAAAAGACAAAATTACCCTTTAAATATATTCTCCAATTGCAGGAGATCAGTTCACCCCTTCTTTCAAAACCTAAAAATTGATTGGTTCTCACAATACAATTCTTCAACTATATTTTTTTGAACAAAAACGTTATAAAAAAAATTTATTTTGTCAATATGGAAGATGATAATAGTTTTTCATATACGTATTTATGATTTATTCGTACATTTTCTGAACTTTTTTAAAAAAAAAATTCAAACATATTTGTTCCACACTGGTTGGTGGAACAAAAGCAAAATGTTCGGAATTTTTTTTCGAACATTTGTACTTTGTTCGGAAAAAATTTCCGAACATTCTGCATTTGTTCCACAAAAAATTCCAAACAAAAATTTTCAATTTTTTTCAAACTAATGCTTTTTGTTCGACTAATTTTTTTGAACAAATAGCATTTGTTCGAAAAACCAGAGTCGAACAAATGTCTTCAGTGATTTTTTCGCGTTTTTTGATCGATATTATCCGACGAAATTTTGTGAACGATTTTTAATCGATTTTCAATCCCAAAATTTGTAATAATAACAATAAAAACTCATTCAAAATATTAAAAAACATTCTAACCCTTCAATATATAAAACTAATAAATTCTTAAATTTATCTATAAAAAAAATACTATAGTGGTGGTGGGCGTCCGTTAAAAATTACGGTGGTAATGGTGCCGGAGGTTGGCGATGGGGGTTGTCGAAAAAAATTGGAACTATACATTGTTTTAAAGTTTTTTGTAGAATATTTAGAGAATGAAGAAAGGGGGTGAAATTGCAAAATTAATTTTCACTTGAAAAGAGCATGGGTATTTTTGAAAGAATAGGGTTGTAAACTGAACATTTATGGTGGTGAAGTGAGAAGGGTGGTGAAATACTTAAAAAAAATGGGAGAATATCCGTGCCCTTAATGGAAGCAGCAGCCCACAATTTGGGCCTATTCATCATTTGGCCACTTGTAGCGGCCCATTTTGGAAGGAAAAATGAGTAAAGGGCAGCAGCTAGGTTGAAATGAGGCAGAACATTTTTCCAACGTGAGAAACAGAGCAGGGAGAGGCAGCAGTTTTGAGGGCCGATTTTTTACAACATTTTGAGAGAAAAAATTAGTGTAGGGTTTTGACAGTCTTTACGTAAATTTCCACCCACTAGGTGGGTGTCTATTTGGATATGAGAGAGAGTATTTTTTGGATTCAAGAAAATTCAATCCCAAAATGTTTTCTAGGGTTATCTCTTTCTTTAATTTTTGTATTTTAATTAATGGTTCATTAGTTTATTTCCCTTTATTTTGCAAGATTTAGGGTTTTAAATTAATATTCTAGTACTCTTAGTAATTTTAGGTGTTGTGATTATTATAGATTTTGAACTTATGTTTTGATTTAATTATTTCTAGTTTAATTTCTTGATTTGAGAATTAATTAGAAGCTTTAATTGTACATTTTATGCATTCGAGAGAAGGTAATTGGTAGTAGAACCCCCATCATTAGACACTTTAGCTCGACTTTAGAGAGCGAAAAGTGGAGGATTAGGAGGACGCTTTAGTACCGGGTTTGGGAATACCTCATTGAGAGGTTATATTACCCGAAGGGGAAGGATTGTCTTTCATAGCTTTTTACTCTGTCGTGCTTATTGTTAGCCTAGAGTAATTAGTCCTTTCACATAATTGAGAAATTAACTAGAGTAGTTTAATTAATTCATTTGCTTGACTTTTGTAATTTGATCATCACCTAGATTTACGTTCCTCTCTCCTTGACCCTACTTAGTCGGCTGCCCATTTTATTGTTTTTTATTTATTTAATTGCTTTATTTAGTGTGCTTTTTATTTCTTTTCTTTTCCTTGCTTTCCTGGTTTAGCAACTACAATAACATGTCGGCACATAGCACTAGGGCCACATAGCACTCCTAAATCTCGTGGTTCGATACTAATTGGTCGTTATACTTCCGTATTCTACTACGACGATCCCGTGCACTTGCGGGGGAGTAGCAAGAAAGTTTTGTTTTGCTACGAAAAATCCGACCAAGTCACCGACCCAGGGACAAACCTACTTTTCTTTAGTAGGTTGGTCAAAGGGAAAGATGGGAAGAAACTAGCAGTTTGTGTGCGGTGTGGCTGGTGTGGAAGAAGAGAAATGCCATCTTGTTTCGCCAAGATTCAATGATCAACAATTTGGATCTTTTAAATGAGCTCAAAGCGCGTATCTGGAGTTGGTTCGCTACAAAATGGTACAAGGAGTTCTCAGGTTGTTTCAAGGAGTGGATGGTGAATCCTTATATGTTTCAAATGTAATTGTTTAGTATTTTATAAACTTGGTGTTAAATGTATAGTTATTTTCATTGGGTATGTTGAAACTTTGTATATGTGACAAGGGTATTTCTTATACCTTTTGAGTAATAATATTTTCTTTTTCCGGTAAAAAAAAAAAATTCAAACAACAATTTTGCTAACGATCTTTAATTAACTCAAATCCAATTTTTTTAAACAACTTATTTACATCCCTCTAGTAACTGAAATATAATTCATACTAATAAATATAGAAACTTCTAACTAAATAAAAATAATAGTGTCAAGATCATGGATAAATATTGTCAATTTTATCCAATTTATTTTCTTTAATAGTATAAATTAATTAATTAAAATAATATTTTTTAATTAAAAAATCTTCCAAGAAGATTTAAATGAAGATGACATATTCCTTAATCATACACAAATAAAATACTTATTCAAAGCATTTAAAAGATTATAAAATCGATGAAAAAAAATTCAAAATAAAAATACCATAACTCATAAGAAAAAAAATTATAAAAAAATTATCATAGAAGAGATTAAAAAAAAAAAATGATTGACCGGTCCACAAAAATTGGGTCAAGACCCAAGCCCAAGCGACCAGTCGGGCCAATCAGTCTAGGACAAATAGGTCCCTTTTTTTTTCTATAATTTTAAGTCCGTCTTGTTCTTAAAATCGAACTTTTCGGACCAGCCTAATGGGCCGAACCTATTTTGACAACTCTATTTGTATTACAGTGTCTCATATATAAGATGCAACTCAAATATTTTTTTTTCTTAAAATGTAATCAATTAAAATAGTTTTTTGAGATAATCAATTATAATAGTTTTTTTTATTGTCGAACACGAATACAAGACCTTGATATCAGGTAGTGAAGCTCTAACCACTTGAGTTATCCACACTTGATACTTAAGATCAAACTTCATTAGTATTTAAACCTTAATATATTTAAAATCATAACTCGAGTAGAATTATATGACATAAATGGAAATTTTCAAATAATTAAAAAAAAAACCTTATATGACGTGAGTAGATCCGTCAAAATGTGTTGAGCACGTTGGGTCAGCCTGCCCCGCCATAATAAATATAGGGTTGGGCAAGCATTTTTAAGTTCGCATGGAGGCGCGCCTACGTGGGCCGACCCATTTGGGTCGCGGGCTAGGCGGGCCCCAGCCCGCCAATTTTATTTATTATACATGTATTATATATGATATTTTTTTAATTAATTCTTAAATTTAAAATTTTTATTATTTATTTTCTTAATTCTTTTTCAACAAAACAATAAATCATCGTTCCTCTCTCAGCGAACAGAAAAAAAAAAGTCCTAGTAGCTAAACCCAAACCACTGACACCATAGTTAATAACGGTGCCACTTTACGCATTTTCGCTGTCAAAATTATTTTAATAATACAATGATTGATGACTTTTTAGAGATTTTGTGGTTTATGCTAACTGCTAAGTTTATATCTTCAAAGTATTAAATTATTTTGTTAATTTTATTTTAAAAAAATTTGTGACTTTCATCTCGTAGGAGATTTGTATTATATATGACGAACTTACTTTATGCGATTTGTGACTCTCGTGGTAATATCTTAGTTATATATTAATTATGTGATTTTATTTAATGAATTTAGTTGAAGGTATAGTTTATAATTAAACAAAACTTAAACTATAATTCACAAAGTTAAATTCAAGCAACAATTTTCTAACAATCCTTTATAAACTCAAATTCATAAAAGAATATTTAAACAACTAATTCAACATCCATCTAATAAGTTTGAATTATAATTCATACTAGCAAACATATGAACTTCTAAATAAATAAAGTTACATTATCAATACTCTGAATAAAAGTATTGTCAATCTTATTTAATTCATGTTTTTAATAAGTGGCATTTACATATTGGTTCAAAAGAATGATTATATTTACAAATTGGTTCGCAATAATTGCACAAAAGTATAATATTGGGAAATTGCCCCTTAGATACCACATGTTTATCAATTTGTCTCCTAGCACACACCACAAAAAATATTTACTACCTAGCACACCATCCTATTTTCACTAGACCTCATACCCCATTCCACACGAACACCCACCCCCACACATGTCATATCACTCATGTCATTCCATAAGCACACCCACCCTTCTTCAATTTGTTCTTTCTTCATTCTATTTCATTTTATATTCATTCTAGTACTTTATTATTTTAAATTCATTTTTTCTATTCTTTTGTAATAATTTGATTTTCACCTCTCTTCTCTCTCCCCTCTCTCTATTTTTATTTTATATTTTTGGTAGTTATGATCTTGAAAGATGTGTTTTCTCATTTAATTTTATTGGAATAATTTGTGTCTAATTTTATTGGATTACTTTATTTATGTTTCCATTATTTTTAATAGTGTAATAATTTATTAATATTTGTGTCTAATTTTTATTAATAATAATATAATTTATTTTATTAAAATATACTAGTTTTTCAGTTATACTATCAATTATAAAAAAAATGAAATATTCATAAGTTCAAAAAAAAGTAAAAGTTCAAAAGTTCGTAATTACAGTTTAAATTCATTGATTGTCAAATTTTACAGCTACTTTATAAGTGCAAAAAAATTAGTAAAAATTCAAATCAAATAATTGATATTCAATTTCAAAATAACTACAAATTCAAATTAATGGTAAAATCAACTATGGAAGAAAATAAATGTACTTGAGAAATCTCTACACACACATATATATGAAAAACAAAGGAGGAAATTCATTAAAAAATCTAGATATTAAAATTCACCCTTTGATTGTTAATATTCCATCCAAATTGGAACTGTCAATTTGTCACCCTCATTACTTAAATTATCCATATTAATATAAGTTCAAAATGAATTGCATTAAATTTCAAAAAATATTTATAAGTATAAAAAAAATTCAAATCAAATAATTAATATGTAGATCAATTGAACAGAGAAGAGATATAGGAAGCAACATTAACAATATCTCCACATTTTGGTAAAAAAAAAAAAAAAAGAACAACCGCAAGAAATTGTAAAAAAATCTCCCTCACTGTAAAAAAAAAATTCAAATTTTTTCCTTATCTATTTTCAAACCTTCTACAGAAAATCTCATAAGAAATGGGGGAACATCAATTTTCAAACCTTCTCAAGAATTTTTTTTCCTTATCTATTTTCATCTAAAATGAAAAATGGCAGAAATTAATAATCTAAATTGGAACATCAATTTGAGTAAAAAATAAAAATTGGAAAATTAAGTGCTAGTATATGGGAAGATTGCACAACTTGGAGAACAAATATCTATATAGCCAACCAGGCAGCCTGCAAGTAGCGAAAATGAGTTGTAGTCATGAGGATGATGATTTCATCGTCTTCTTCAACGAAAAATCGGCAGTTAAAAAAATGGAAATGAAATCTGAACCCAGCCCCTTCTTCAGCGCCTTCTTCAACCTAATAACCAAATCAAGTAACCAAATCATCAAGCCTTCTTCAACGCCTCCTAGCGTCTGCCACACCTTCAATGGGATATTCAACGCGCACACACACAAAACCAGAAACCATATTCAACACACACACAAAATCAGAAACCATATTCATCACATCAACGCACAACGCCAATCTGCAAACACACACACACACACAACCAGAAACCATGAAAGTCATCTCAAATTTCCGACGATAGAGATAGAATGGAGAGAAAGAAAACTAAAAAACAAAGGAGAAAGTGTAGAAAAAGGGTAGAAAACCCACCTCGGACGACGATGCCTGTTCACCAGATTTTGTCTCAACGCCAGAAACGCCCACACTAAATCCACCGTCCTCCTAACTCTTCTGCACCGGAAAACCACCGCCACTCCACCAGCCGTCGTCGCTCCTTGCCTGCAATCAACAACCACCACCGCTGTGAAGAAGATGACACTAGAAATTTATCTCACACATTCCAGCGGTGGACAGAACAGGGGTGGCCATTTAACACTGGCTGGGAAGTGAGATGCGAGAGAGTTTATTCATTTCTGATTTTTTTTTTTAAAAATAAGGAATGAAAGTAATGTTCCCTATTTATTCACTGAGAGGGTGAGAGAGAGACGTGATGGCATCATACAGCTTTTGTCAATTGGGTTACCCCAACTTTTATCAATATAGGGGCATTATTGGAATTATATGTGTACTTTTGGTACTGGGGGGAAACAATATTTTGTGATGTGTGCTCATAGTAAAAGTGTAGTTAACATAGCACCCCACAGTATCTCCCCCTATAATTTTCTCCTGCACGCAAGCATATATTTTTTTAACATAAACAATTTGTAATTAGTGTCAATTTTGTAAAATATTTTGTAATTTTTCCTTTTAATAATATAAGTTAATTAATTAATTAATTGAAATGATATTTTTGATTAAAAATATCTTTTGAGAAAGTTTCAATGAAAGTGTACATATTCCTTGACCATATTTATACAAATAAAATACTTATTGAAAGTATTTAAAAGAATATAAAATCGAAGATTAATAAGAGAAGTATCATAGAAAAGATTCATAAGAGAAATATCATATAAAAAAATTTATTTTAAAAAAACACACTGGGCCGTGCCGGTCCATAAAAATTGGACCAAACCCGGACCGCCCCCCAAGTGGACCCGGTTCTTATTTTGAGGTCCGTCCTGGTCTTACAATCAAGCTTTTCGGGCTGGCCCATTTTGACAGCTCTAATCACGACATCACCTTCAAAGTAAGTGTCATTTTAGAGGCTAAACATATTCAAAATAAGTGTCATTTTAGCTATTTATATCGATATTTTACAACTCATAAAATAAACAATCGTAAGTGTATGGTGTTAATAGTAGGATGTAAATACGAATCGATCCCACAAGGAAGGTTTATTGTAAAAATGTTATGAATTGGTCTAGTTTTTTATAGAAAAATCACATAATTAATGGCGTTCTAAACGTAAGGTCTTCCTAAATTACTTAACTGAAATGACACGATTAAGAAAATAGAATTAACAACCAAATAAATGATCAAATTAGGTCTCATGCAATCCTAATCACCAAAATAAACTATAAAATTCAATAAGAGAAAATGAGGTTCCAAGGCAATTGCAATATCTAGACATTTATCTATGACTAAAGACTCACTAAAACGATATTGTGTTTGTTCCTATACGGATGATCACTTAAGAAGGACTAAGGGGGTGTATTTGTTTGGGATTTCGTAGAATTTTAAAGGATTTTTTTCTTATAAAAAAATATGTTGGTATTCAATCAGGATTTTAAAAGATTTAAAAACAATTCACTGGTATTCAATCTCGATTTTAAAAGATTTAAAAACAATTTAATGATATTCAATCAGGATTAAAAACAATCCACTGATATTAAAAAATATAAAAATTTTAAAGGATTGTTGGGTTTGATGGATTTTGATGGACTTTTTAGTGTTTTTATAAATACCAACAATCCCATAGAAGTCCTGAAATTTCGGAGGACTTTTTGAATTAGTGATTTTATTTATATCCAAATTGATTTATATATGATTATTTATTTTTAAGACCTAAAATATTTTTAACCTTATAATTTTATACCTCCATTTATATTTAATTCAATGGTTACTTTTATTAGTCATAATACTAAAATCAACGATAAAGTAATTACAGTGACGAGGGCTAATATTATATATACATACATATATATTAGAATAAATAAAAATAATTATTATAATTAATTCACTAAATATATATGTATATATATACATACTGGTTCATTTAAAAAAATTATTATCAGTAAAACAATATTGTTTATCCTAACTTATACACAAGATAAATATTTATTTTTATATTAGTATTTGATTAGTGTGATAATTGCTATAAATTTTTGTGATTTAATTGCATAATTTTATAGGATTTCATGCATTTTGTTACATTAATTAGACTAATTGAACTTAGTGAGAAAATTTAATAATTTAATAATTTTTAGGAAAATTGAGTTGGATTATTGAATTAAATGTTGAATTATTTCTTACAGTCCAATATTTGAAAAATTGAGGAGTGAGTTAATTGTTGTGGCCCATTTCATTAATTTTTATATCAAATTGAAGGCCCAATGTTACTAATCATTCTATTATGCAAGTGAGAAAATTTGCTGTAACATTTGACCAAGTTTGTAAGCAGGATACGTGCCCTATTTCTCCTGCACTTAAAGCTTCAATCACCAACATCACCCTGTGAACCTAAAAACCAGAGAGAGAAAGCAGCCATTTTTCCTATCATCTCAAACGGAACCTGCAAAGTCCGCCGTCGCACCTGCAGCAAGCCACGCCTTCAACTCCTCACCGCCGGAATTAATGGCTATCGCCGGAAGCACCCCTGTTCTCGCTGGAATTCGTGCAACACAGCCTAAAAGCTTCAATCGCCAACAGCCTTTGCCGGAAAATGGAACAGCAAGCACACCACTCCAACATCAAATTAAAGCTTGCTGCCATCAACCCAAAGCACACCACGCCGGAATGCAGCCACAGCAGTCGCCTATGTTCGATGCCCAGCCACCATCTCCATCCTACCGCCTCTGTTTTGCCGGAAATCTCTCGCCGTAGATGCGCCGGAGAAGACGCTCGAAGCTTGGCGCCGCATTTCCAACAAAGCCTCGCCGGAAATTAAAGGCTCCTCACCCGTTGACCCCCCTTGTTGGAAGAAAAGAGGTAAACGTTCTCAATTGATAAGTTGCTGAGAGAAGGGAAGAGTTGCTTTTCCGTTTTTAAGAATCGTCATACCTCCTCGAGCAACCTTGCTCGATCGAGCTTTCTTAAGGAATTTACGAAGCAAAAATTCTTTGGTCGAGCAACCTTGCTCGAGTACCCCTGCACGATCGAGCTTCCTTCAATTCAAAGTGATTGCGATTTTAAAAAATCGTGCTCGACAAATTCTTTCTTGTGCACCACTTGCTCGATCGAGCACAGTAGAAAATTCTGAGTAAAAGTTGGGTTAACCCGGCCCAATAACTGAAGAAAAGAATTGGGCCCAGGATTCTTGGCCCATTCTTGCGGATGTTAAAGGAAAGCAGCTGGGAATCAGAAAGGTAAGAGACACGCCTCCTCCCTCTGGGGAGAAAAATCCTCACCACTCCTCACCTACACTCACACATTCAGTTAGGGTTTATGCTTTCTTAGATAGATTTTTAATTTCACTTGAAGCTTTGTTGGAGAATATTTAGGTGATTTTTATCCTTTTATTTAAATTTTGTTGGTTTAATTTTTTATGGCTATGGTTTATTAGTTGTCTTGTTATGAAATTACTTGTGTTATCATGATGATTTGTTGGCTAAATTTGTGGTGTTTTGGTGTTTGAAATTATGTGGGTAATTGGTTAGTGATTCGATTTTGTGAATTTATCCTAATTGGAAGTCGTATGATTAGTTTAATGGGGTTTGTTTGATCAATTGCTAATT
>JAPKLY010000045.1:548838-586310 GCA_026898435.1 Prunella vulgaris
ACATATTTATTTTGTATGGGTGTGAGTTCGATTTTGTGATTTGAGTTAATATTGGATTATCGCAACGAGAGTTGGGTAATTTCATTAGAAAATCCATTAATCTACATTAATTGTTTGAATTAACCTTTAGGTGATTAGTGAGGGGACAAAAGGTGGGGCACCTTAGTATACGAGTGGAAAAGCACGCTAGGATTTTTCTTAGCCTTGTGTGATTACCCGGGTGGGAAACGGTGAACTATTCCTATAACAATCTACATGCTTAATTGACGCGTTAATCCTAGGCTTATCCAGTACGGTTTAATGTGTTATTTTACGTGATTGCTCCTATCTTTGACCGACAAAAGGGATAAACGAACTTGTCGACCCGTTAATCGATTACCCCGTAATGAAGAACACCCGAACACACTTTTCTCGTATTTGTTGTCTTGTTGATTTGTCTACTTGTTTTCTATTTTAGTGTCTTGTTTCTTGAATTTTTAGTTCTAGTTTAAGTTTATTGTTCTAGTTAATTGATAGCTATTTTAATTTTTGCATTTAGTTAATTGAGAAACAAGTTGATCACACTACAATCAAGTGCCGACATATAGTTCTAGGGCTATGCTAGCCACTAATCCCGTGGATTGATATTTTAACCGGACACTTACTATTGCTACACGAACTTTCTACATTTGGAAAGTAAGCGTTTGTAAAACACGTGTCAGTATTATTATAATACTAATATTATATATTGCATATGTCATTAGGTAATATTTTTTCATTGACAATATTTTTTCGCGGAATTTAAGTTTTGTTATCTTTTACTTTGGTTGCTTTGATTATTCAATTTCGATACTTTTTAACGTACACATATATATACGTGTATATCATAAAATATTTATATGATAAGTAAAAATTAATATATGATAATATAATTCTAATAAAATTACGCATTAATTAAGGTAAGATTTTTTTATTACAATGGTTTGGGCCAAATTAATTTTGCCTATATACTGTGCGAAAAGGCCGTGTAATAAAACAAAAAAAGTATATGCTATCATTGGTAAAAGAAAAATATAATAGAAAAAAGAAATAAAAAAGTAGATTTCAAGCATGCAAACCCTACTCTTTAAATTTTGATTTGGAGCTCATCTACGTTCTAAGTAGGTGGAAGAATTCGACTCATGATTCCAAACTACTAAATGATGCTATAACAAGAGCAAGAACAACATGACAATAATGCTTGGAGGACTAATATAACTATAGATATATGGAAGAATGTTATTTAGGAGGACATGATATTATGATTTTTTTTTGTCTTTGATTTTTTTTTATAATTCGAAGGTTTCAAAAAGTCTTTAATTCTTATCGTATGTCACAAATCCATGAAATTCTGTAAAGTCTACAATGTTCTAAAGAATCCATTAAAATCATGATTTTAAAAATCTTGCAAAATTCGGTAAAATATTAAAAGTCATCAGAATCCTACAAAATCTTTAAAATCTGCAGGACTTTTTTATATAAAAAAGTCTTTTAAAATCCTAATCCAATACATCCCCTAAATAATTTTCAACCTAATTAATTCAAAGGAAACAACATTGTTGAGCAATTTATATAATCGGGAGATTAATGTGGCTAATTTAAGGTGTCAATTAGAATTATAATATGAAATATAGTTGGAAAAGTAGAGAGAGAAATATTGTAATGGGTTCTTTGTATTAGGAATTTTTCAGATCCTTTACAAATGAGTTTTTACAAGTATTTATACCCTTGTAAGGGTGAGGTGGCACATTTGGCCTCTGATGGTGACAAGTGTCCTCCACTTGTCACCACCTTAGCTACTTGCCCCACTAACCCTAACCTAACCGACCTATGCCCTCCTTACAGGTTCTCTGGACATCTCTGTGTCTTCATCCCTGGGAGCGATGGTCGAGCACCGGGGCGAGCAACATGGAGAGCAGCCTGGCGAGCAACTTGGACTTGGCCTCGTGGGCTTATTATCTCGCCATCTCTGAGCTGGACGAGCAAGGTGGCGAGCAGCTTGGCGAGCAACTTGGACTTGGCCACGTGGGCTTGTTGCCTCGCCATCTCTGAGCTGGACGAGCAAGGTGGCGAGCAGCTTGACGAGCAGCCTGGCGAGCAACTTGGACTTGGCCACGTGGGCTTGTTGTCTCTCCATCTCTGAGCTGGACGAGCAAGGTGGCGAGCAGCCTGACGAGCAGCCTGGCGAGCAACTTGGACTTGGCCACGTGGGCTTGTTGTCTCGCCATCTCTGAGCTGGACGAGCAAGGTGGCGAGCAACTTGGACTTGGTTTAAATTCCTTTTATCAACAAACATAAAAGTTTGTATTTCTACCTAACAAATTGTTGCAACCTAAAATAGCACCTAGTATCATCAAATTTCCTCCAATAAATTAATACTTTCTAAAGCTTTTAATAAATTGGTAATGCACTCAAGTTCTATTAGTCAATTCAATTTCTCAATCTAAATCAATTAAATCATCATTTGCAATTAAGAACATGCTTTTAAATTAAGATTGAACACATAAAATAAGAATAACCACACAAATACCAAATAAATAAGAAATTAATTTAGAAACTTCAAATTAAATATTTACAAAACCCTACAACCAAAAATACTTTTGCTAACAATCATGTTAATTATTTAAAAAATTAAATGACAAAATGAAAGAGAAATGATGGAGAGTGAGTTTTCAAGCTTAAATTATCCTCTGGTACTCCAAAATGATAGAAAGTGAAGAAATGTGTGAAAAACACCTCCTAACATGTGTGCGAGTGTGTAAAACTCGGCTGATGTGTGTGTCCTGATGTGTCTTCCTAGCAAAATGAGTATTTATATTTTATAGTGTTGGAGTAGGTTTGAAGAATGAAGAAATCAAAATTTCACAAGTTTCCCCTCTGTTTTTTGAAATTCAGAAAATTGCCCAGCAACTCTTCTCTCTCACCCTTCGAAAGACACGTTTTTATCACATTTTTTGGAAGCAACACTTTTTCTCAGTTTGCAACACCGTATTCACCAAAACCTCTTCAAACTTTCTGCACAAATTGCCTCAAACTCGCACGAGTTTAGGTGCACGACCGTGTGATAAGAAACGCACGATTCTTCCTTCTTTTGACAACTCTTCAACGAGACTAGCACTTTTCTTCTCCGTTCTTGAAAAAAGCACGGTGGTTGGTGAGCAGTGAATTTCCGGCGAGCTACAGGGGACATCAGCTTCCATCAAGATGGCCCACTTCAAGTTTCCGAGCGGCAAACCTTGGTCGGATTTCTCTACAGGGGTAGAGATGGCAGGTTGCTTCGACAACGGCCATGGCTTCCAATTTTTGGAGGATCTTTGATCGATGGCGGCAGCGAGTGAATTCCGGCGGTGGTGGCTTCTAATTTCAGGTTAATGGTGTCGAGCGACTCCATGAATTCGAATGGCGGCAGTTAGCAGCAAGTGGTGGTGGAGCACGGCGGTTTTGAGGCTGATCAATGGCAGATTTGAGTGGTGGAGGGTAGTAGAGATGGTGGTTGGATCCGGCATCGATGCTCTTCTCTCATTCTTGGTTAAAGGATGTGAGGCCATGACCTTGACAGGCTCAATCCCTGCATATCCATTTCGATTAATCAATTTCAAAATTTAATTTTTTAGAAATTGAGCATAATTATTTGGGCTTCTTATTTTTTTCCAATTGGGTCGAAAATAATCACACATGGGCCTTCAAATTTAGTTAAATATATGGGCCACTAATTATTAAAAGGCCTAGGTTAAATGCACCCACAATTATATGGAGTATACACACTTAAATCTATAATTATTTATAATAATATACTAAATAACTAATGTGTCCCTAATTACTTGATACACCTAATTATGCACCCATCACCTTTATTTATCAAAGTTTCAGTAGTTTTTGCCGGAATAAAACACATCAAGAACTCCACATTTTGCCAGAAAATAGACAAACTCCATATCACGATTATGGTTGTCCATCGTCATCATTCCCTTATTACAGTCTATAGTACATGGTTTTCCATGCAAACATCAAAACCCTAAACCATAGCGTTTCCATAATCATATTCCGGCAACGCCGCCTTTTAATAAAACCCTAATTTCTCCATTTGGGCCATTTTTTGTGTTGGAGTCTTAACCTATCTGTTGAAATTGGTCGCCAAAATGACCGACGTTCAACTCCAGCACTCCAGAAAATCGGAGGAGAAAAACAAAAATGAGGAAGACAATCAAGGTAACTCAGTCGATTTTCAGATAAAGCCTCAGAGTTATACCCCTCCTGTTGATACTTCTGAATGGCCAATTCTTCTAAAAAATTATGACAAATTGAATGTACGAACTGGGCATTACACCCTTATTCCCTATGGCTAATCTCCACTGAAACGGCCGCTGTTGGAGTTGGGCCAGGAAAGTTCTTATGGCATATAATCAGTCAATGGCGAATAAAGGCTGATCATGATAAAATCAAAACAATCCTCAACCTTGCTGAACCCACGAATATTAAACAAGTACAACGACTGACAAACTGTTTAGCCTCACTCAACAGGTTCATTTCGAGGCTTGGGGTAAGAGCAAATAATTTTCAACACAATCAGGAAGAATAAATTATCCTAGAGTAGAGAGAGTCAAGTGACTTTAGCACATGAAGGAATATCTTGCCAATCCTCAGATTCTTTCCGAGCCAGTCCCATGAAAGAAACTTTACCTATACCTGGCAACTTCAGACTCAGTCTTGAGCGCAGTACTAGTTCGGGCTGAGGGTCCACAATGCCTGCCCATTTACTACGTCAGCCAGGTTCTCCACGATGCTAAACTGAGATACACCCCATTGAAGAAATTGACATATGTCTTGGTCATGAGCGTGAGGAAGCTAATGCTTCACTTCTTCGTGCCATTAGGTTGAAGTCCTCACAACCCTCTATCTCAAGCAAGTGTTCCACATGCCTAATACCAGTGGACGATTATTGAAGTGGTCATCAGAAATAGCTCAGTAAGGAGTGACCTACGCTCCTCGTATTGCAATCAAGGCCAAGCCCTGGCCAATTTTGTGATGGAACTCACTTTTTTGAGAACTCGTCAAAGACAAACCATCCTCCAATGGAAGCTTTATGCTGACGGATCATCCACGAGCATAAGTGTAGAGACAGGAATAGTGTTGATTGACCTTGATGGCCAGTGCTTCACCAATACCCGTGGATCGCAGTCCTCTTGAAGAAATATTTTTAGTAATGTATATTTTTAGCTCGAGCCCTTGGGGGCATGTAAATTTCCTGACAATTTTATAAACATTCTTTACTAAGAAAATGGAAACGTTATTTTTAGAAAGTTCACTATTTCTCGATCCAGCCTTTCAGGGTTAGCGAGCTCAATAATTCTCGCGCGAGCCCTTTAGGGTTAGCGATCTTAGTAATTCTCGCCTCAGTTCTTCAGGGTTAGCGAGCTCCGTAATTCTTGTGCCAGTCATTTAGGGTTATCGAGTTCAAGAATCCTCACACTGCTCTTTTAGGACAAGTGAGTACTAGAAACACCCTCTGACGGGCTAATAATCTATCTTTAAGGGTAAAGTTCATTAAGAAATCATCTGCGAGCTATTTATCTCACTCCCAAAATACTTTGACAGTTGGATTCATACATAACTAATTATCTCACTAAGTCCAAATTAATAACCTTTTTATTGAGAGCAATCTTTCACGAAATGGTCAGCGAGCTAATTTTCTTGCTGTTAAATCATTTCGACATTTGTGTTTAGGCGTAACCAATTATCTTCCTGGATGCAAGTTAGAAATCTTTAAGAATGTAATTTTAACAAGGTAGTTATTGAGGTAATTGTCTTGCTCCCAAACTATTTCGACATTCAGGTTCAGGCGTAGCTAATTATCTCTCTGAATACGTTAAACAATTACATTCAACAAAGTCTAAATAATTTACATGGACAGAGCTGTACAAAATTTGGAACTTTTTTTAGGAATTACTACAGGAAATTGTTCAAAGTACATTATAGGGAAATATCAAGATCAAAAGAAAGGAAATACATTTTTCATTCATAATAGAAGAGTTACAATGCGACTCTTCAGTCTGGATGAGAGCATTACGAATTTCCTATCAATATTATAGATTCAGCCTACTTTTTAGAAGCCTAAAGGCATCATACGTTTACAATAAATTCCAACACACGTTTCTTCAAAGGTCGTATCAGTGGCCACCACTTTTGTAGATGATGGAAAGAAAAACGTGGAGCTTTTGAGGCTACTGAAAGACTGACCGTCCGATGTAGGAGGCATCTCTGAATTACCACATGCCTAGAACATTGCTGAAGGACAAAATGTGGGATGCCTCCTTCAAGGCCATTTGCAGTTTCCCAACCCAATACCACTGTCACTTTCTCGTGAAAAAGTAGCATTGAAGGTCGAGTTGGGGTGTGATCATCCTATGATGGAGGTTGAGACTGCATCGCACTGGAGATTGACGAAAATAATGAGAAGTTGCGCATTCCTTCAAATATCACGTAGATGACACTCTATTGGCAGTGGAAGAGAGTTATTTTACATTCGATCTGGTTTACACCAGGACCTTGCACCACTCTTTCACACAACAAAGCTAGTTTTATTAGATCCACGTAGTTCCATGGGATTTCAGCACCACCCTTCGACCCAACTAATGAAAGGAATCGAAGGGATCTCTTCATCACACTCATCTAAATCACTCTCGGAAAAAACCATTTCAAACATGTTTGTAAACAGAATGGGCAGAGAGTTTGGGGATTGAGCACGTAAGGTTAGTCCAAATGATGTGACTTGTAGACCCTGTTGAGGGTCCAATTTGCAAATCCAGTGGAACTTCAAAGCAAATTCAATAAAAAGAAACCAGACAACTCCTCTAAGGCTAACGATCAATTCCGCCTCCCAAGGAATCTCATTGGAAATCGGTGATGAACAGTTTTGAAAAAACCTATTAAATGCCCCAATAAAACTAAGTCACGTGTAAAGTCACTGATTGTCCAGCTTTATTAGCGCCGAAAAGTCTTATCCGTTAGAAGAGTGTTAATAGCGCACAACCTCTGCGAGAAATGTAACCTTCACCAAGTCAGGAAGATTCAGGTCAGGACCACCTAAGTTAGGGAGTCAGATGAAATCCAGAAATGCCACGGTCAGTAGCACGCAAACAGTCTATGAACCAAGCAGTGATCCAACTCTTCCCTCGAAGGTTTTGAGCAAAGACCTGGGGGCATTTATTGTAGTACCTGAATCTGATAAGTCAAGAATAAGGTCAAACCATCTGAGACAGGTTCAGGACACCTGAGAGGTCAGTGTCAATAAGACAAATAAATGGTTTGAAGAACATCAGTAGAATTTGAGCGACAAGACTATTCGCCTGAAAGAGACCCAGGACGTCTGAGGATTCAGGACTTAGAATAAAAGATTCAGCTTGAAAAATATTAGGATGTTTATCAGGAAGGCTTAGGGCCAAATGAGATGCGCTCAGGTGGCCTGAGACAATATTATCAAAGGACTTGCATACTTAGAACAATTCGCCTCCCAAGGTGCAAGTCACTATAATTGTCAGGAACTTGACCACCACGCTATATTCGTACAGGGAGAATATGGGGCGAACATGCATTTAAACCCACTCCGCCATCAAGCCAACCATTACCTTAACTGCCAGTCCAGCTGTCATCACAGATTTGGAAAGAACTAAACTAGGAAAGTTTCCATAATATCCACGATCTTGGGCCGTAACCTAATGTGGTCTGCAAGAAAGTCGAGATTGCTCAACACGTGTCCATGCAAGGGCTCAAAGAAGTTAGTAAAAATAGATCCTCAATCAATGTATATAGGGGATCGGATTCCAGAATCTCTTGTACTCTCAACATTATTTTGCTTACCATTAAATACAAGAGCATACATATATTAAAGTCGCAGACCTTATGAAAAGGTGTAGGATCAAGCGCTTGCCACTAGACTAAAAGCCCAGACTTGTAGTGAGGTGCTACTTTATTTTCCTTAACCCATATCTAGCTTCAGCACCACGAGTGGCACACAACTATACCTTTAATCGAGCGAACAAGTGGACTTGAGCGCAAGTTGCATCCATGGCAGAAGACTGCTAGGATTTCTCCCAACAATCCCCCTAGCAGTAGCCTGCCTTGAAGCCAAACATAACACTATTTGCATCATGGGGGACTCGAACCCATGACATGTGCTCTAAAATTAATTGTAGGATCAAACGCTTGCCACTAGACTAAAAGTCCGAACTAGTAGTTAGATGTTACTTTATTTCCCTTAACAGCGAACGAGTGGACTTGAGCACAACTCGCCTCCAAGGCAGGAGACTGCTAGGATTTCTCCCAACAAAAGGCTAAACAAATCTTTGTCTTATTTATTATTCCCAGATCCTATAATTAATATAAGAAAAACCTAGGAACAAACACAATAATTTGGTCAAATTTGAGGATTTAATACTCTTCAAAATAAATTTCCAACACGTTAATTTTTGAAATATCAAAACCTTTCCTCCATTTTTTTTACAACACTCATAACTCTATTGACATATTGCTAAATGAGATCTTCAAATGCCACGATTGAAAGAACCATTGCGGCAGAGTCCCCATTGATCTCCGCCGTACCTCCCCGGTGAAAACCGCTGGTGGATAGCGCCTCCAGTTGCGTCACCACAGATTCTAACCTGCTGATCAATATTTCCTCTATTTTTTAATATATGACACATTTTATTTGGATCGGTGGATTATACCCGAGTTCATGGTGAACTCGGGTATATATAAAATTTTGTCTAACAGTATAGATAATACTCAAAATAATATTTTTGTGCGATAAATTTTATGTATGAGAGAAAACTTTATTTTAGTTTAGGATATCTTTTTTCTTAAAAAAATAATTAGCATACGATCATAAATCAATAAATTATATTCTTTTGATTCCATGTTTATTTTATTTACTGTTTTATTATTATTTTAAAATGTGAGTTATTTATTAGATAAATTTTCTTTTTGAATGAGTGTGATAACCTTTTCAACTTTATTTTGAAAAGATAATATTATTTGTGAGAAAACATAATTTTGAGATGTGTAAAGGAAATAATAAAAATGATTAAGTTGTATTATTTTTATTTAATAAAATGTTCAATTAAGTAAATAAAATATATACTTTTTGAGTAAATGTTCAATCAAATACGGGCAGAGGAAGTATAAATTATATGCAATGAGAATTCATCTAATACAAGATTTTCAAACAATTAAAAATTATAATCCCTGTTTTTTCGCGTTTTAAATTATTTTTGTAAAGAGTAGATTAAATGTGCACTTGGTGCATGGTGCACTTACTCAACAGTTGAAACTATTTACACAAAAAATTATTAACTTATACTACTGAAAAGTATAGATCCATTACACTAAAAGTGATAACAGTAAATCTTTTAGTGTAATCAGATTGCACTTTTTAGTATAATCAATTCATATATTTTAGCGTAAATAATTTCAACTGTTGAGTGAGTGCACCGTACACTAGGTGCATATGAGACTTGTGCTTTTGTAGTAAGTCTCCTTCTAAAATGTTCTCACTCTATTATTCCATAGGTAGCATAACTGTTTTCTGCTAATTCAGGCTAATAATATTTAGGTCTCATTTGGTTCGTTAGATAAGCTAAGATAAATTAATTTTTTTTATCTAATTTGATGTTTGATTTAATGGACAAAAGCACAAGATTAATAAAAAACCAAAAACTGAAATTCAATTATCTTATGAATAAAAGATAATATTATCTTAGGGATTGTATTTATCTTTACTAAAATACTCCTCTTATATTGGAAAAGGGGAACCATAATTTACTTTATTTTTGCTTATGATATAGTGTGTAAAATTGTCAATTGTATAATTTTTTATTATTAATCTTACAATCCAAACATTCAAAATAAAATTATCTTACATTACTAATTATCTTAATCCATCAAATCCAAATATACTATTTAACTCACAAATAACAATCTCTAGATTATAATCTTGCCTAATCTATCATGAGTTATTTATCTTGTCCATTGAACCAAATAAGCCCTTAATTAATACTTAGTTATCATTATTTAATGATACTTTTGGTATAAAAATCATTAATTTTTAACGTAATCCCATGATAGTAGGGAGTATAATTTATTTATGAGTATATTTTATATGTAAATGGTTTATGATAAAAGCTATTTTTCAAATTCATTAACCATTGGTCAAATTTTTTTTATATCTACTATTGATTAAATATTTAATACTTTAAATATTAAAAAATACTTTAATTTAAATAATATAATAATGTAATTTTATATTACACTTTGAGTTATTTAAATAATTAAAAAAATTAAATATTATTGATATTTAAAAAAAAATAATATTCTCTCCGCCCCGGAGAAATTTGCACCCTAGAGGGTGACACATTTTTTAAGAAGAATGCATTTTTAAAATAAAATAGCTATGAGTAAATATGTGTCGATGTCTTTTGTAAACTTGAGTTCATATGAACTCGTATCACTGTTATATATAATCATTATTACTGTTATAACTTTGTGTTGGACATCCAAATAAGAAAAGTGTGTAAATTCCTGTGGGACGGAATGTATGATATTATTGATTCGAGTTCTTGATATCTTTGATGAGATTTTAATATGTGATTTAAAGATGTTAAACGGCCAGCCGGTCCGCCCTGAAAATTTTAGGGCTAGGTCCGAGCATATAGTGGATCGTTTAAAATCAGACTTTTTTTATCCTGACCGTTTAGCCCGCCTATTTCATGGGCTGGCCTGCTTAATTTTTAAATTTTTTATTTATTAATTATTTACCTATATAATTTATATAAATTGGAAAAGGTAATCTACTTAGTAAATTCTTATTTAACAAACGAAAAAGGGAACACGTTTATTAAATTAAACTATTATTAATTTTTACCCTAATTAAAACTTACGACCATAGGTTAACATTGAATTTGTTGTTGATAATTTATTTTTATTAAAATAATTACTAATTTATACTTTTACATTTTTCAGATTGTGATAGTGATGATACTAAAATGGAAGAATATATTTTATCATTATCCAATGAAAGATCTAATACAGAAGATTTAAGAGTTTGAAAATATTTATTAAATTTTAAATTAATTGTTAATGTTTGAACTTTGTGAATTATGTTTTGATGTAATTTTCATATATTTATGAACAATATTTGAATAATTTCACATTATAATTATGACTTAGTATTTTATATTGAAACTTAATTAATTGATTTATTTTTTATCCCTAGCCCGTTAATGGTCCGTTTAGCCAGTGGACTGCTAAGGTTAGGATAAGATCCCGACTATTAGTGGCCCGTTAAGAACGAACCGTTAAAATTCGAGACCATTTAGGCCCGCGACTCTATAGGGTGATTTAATAATCCTGCTAAAGACAATAAGATCAAAATTTTATAGATTACTCTCTCCCTTCCAGTTTTATTTTTCCATGCCACTATTCTCTCTCTACATATATCTCCAAATTACATCACTTTTTACTGCTCCATCCGTCTCATAGGAATTTGCACCCTGCGGGATGACACATTTTTTTTAAGAAAAATGTATTTTATATATAAAGTAGTGACATATATGTAAATATGTGTATATATTTGTGAGTGTGCAAGTAAATCAATGTTTCTTTTTTTGGTAGTATGCAAATTTGTGTGAGACGTCCAAATAAGGAAAATATGCAAATTCCTGTGGGACGGATGGAGTAATAATTACACGCATAAATATATTTCTGTAGTTTAATTCATTTAAATCGATTAATATTTCTTTATAAAAAATAATTTTATCTATTTAATTACTATAAATTATCTCTAAAAAATATTAAAAATTTAATTAGAAAAATAAAATTGGGATGAGAGGAATAAAATATAGAAGATAAGATAATATGCCATAATCATTAATCACCTTTTAAAGGAGATAAAAAATTTCAAACAAAAAACAAACCCACACGAGCTGTGACGCACCCTACTCAATTACTCCCATTTTCCTTTTCTTGACAGGTATGTATTCGGTCATATATTGTTTTTATTAATCATCAATTTTTTCCTTTGTATTTTGTTATATAACTACGTCATTATATTAATAATAAATAATAAATTAAATCGCACAAATATTTATTATTTTATTTAGGGCAACTGCAAATCAACAATGCACTAGCCTCTCTCTCTCATTTTAATTGTTGCACAAAAAGCTGTAGCAATTTCCATTACCCATTTTTCATGACCAAAGTCATACAAATCTCTCTCTCTCTCTCTCCTCCCTAATTCTTAACCCCAAAAAATCGCACATCAAAGTATGAAAAGTAGACTATAGCACAATCACCATTCGCACCATTCTAAAATTCAAAAATCTTCCCTTTACATCCTTCAGCACACCATTTTTCACTCTTCTGGTTTATGTGCATTTACTCAATCCTCACCCCCAGCTCTACAAGAAAGGGAATCAGAAACCCTAATTCTGTTTCTCATGGAATCAATTTATGTATACACTCTGTCTCTCTCTCACAGTAGCACTCACGCATGAGCACAGCTTCGCAGAGGTGAAAATTGTGTGTAAGATTACTGTTTGTACACCCATCATCAATTAACGCACTCTTTACTTTAAAGGGTCATTGGAGAAATTACTTCATTCATCGAAGAATCCGTAATTTATCACTTTTCCGTTCCTTTTTTATTTTCTATCTTGGGTTTGTGTGTTGCTGCTTTTGCCCAATTACTTGAAAACAGCAGGTTTACTGACTTTCTTTCCTCCCCATTGACAACAATTGCTCCCGAATTCACTTTAATTCAATAGCCAAGCAATGTCGGATGATATCATGTTGCATTTCTCTTCCAATTCTTCAAACCAATCGGATCAATCTTCAAAGATCGCAAAACTCGAGGCTAGACTGGTGGGCAAGGCGTCATCCGCAGTTGCTACACAGCCGCAGGTCCAGGGGCAGCTGAATTCATGGTCTGCCCCTGCCAAGTTTGGAGGAATCTCGAATACTATGGCTGAGCCTTTGGTTGATAGCGATTCTGATGATGATGTGAGTTTATTGATTTCGCTATTAGGTTCATTCCCTCAAGGTTCCAATTATTGCATGTTTATATAGTTAATGAGGAATGTATTTTCATGTTTAATAAGGATGGTTTATCACATTTTGTTGTTTTGGTACATGACATTGTGGTCAAAATGGCAAGCATATGGAATTATGGTATGTTGCTGCTCAGTATGATTCTGCTTTCTTTTGTTAATTTGTTGCAATTTATGCATATTTCTCAATGTTTATAACATGTCATGCATTGGACGTAAAGTTGCCACGAATGAGTATCTATGTACGATTGAATGTTAAATTTGATCTTGAACTGGTAGGTATTGATTACAAGACACGTGGAACTAAGCGGGGTGCGTTGATATAAACACGCTTTTTTGTTAATGCCCTGAATTAATAACCCCAGTTCCTTATTCTCGTGGGACACGTGTCTCTTTTACGTTACCATCTTCTTGCCACATTCTTCTCTTGATGTGCTCACCTTGTTTTGGGCTTTAAAATGTGGCTGAAAAGCTAAAGCCGGTTGTGTGTTTATGTGCGAAAAGTATTTCTATCTTCACTTCAACGTTTGCAATAATTTTCATATTACAGATGAATTTGATGAACGATCAATATATAGAATCAGAACAAGGTTATTTTGTTTGTCTGTTACTTTTCCTTTCAAGTCAAGAGTGATTGTTTATGCTCTTATAGTCTTATTACGGATTTAATCCACCTTTGCTCGTTTTGACTTGTGGCAGAATGGAGGAGAATATCTCATAATAGCAAACACTCAAAAGCGGCAGAAGGTTAATGAAGCTTGTGGCGCCACTTCTGTCAAACATGTTGAGGTGAATGTAATTTCCCTTTTCAAATTAGATATCTTCTTATATTTTCTAATTTCAGTCTGCCTACTCCATTTCTCTACATGTAATGTTTGTAATTGCTGAGATTTTTATTTCTTTGTATGTCAGGATAGTAATATCTCAGGAAACATACAGCAGGCTGCAGCTGATGGTCGCCAAAAGGCCACTGAACAAGCAGACTACACCAAGGTAGCTGCTGATGGAAATAAAAGAAAACAAAACCGTGGTCGAGCTAGTACTGCATCAGGCAGAAGTCGGGGTTCCCGTGCTTTGGATCAGGCAAAAAATCAGAAGACTTCTCCATCAAATGGTCAGGTTGAAAACTCCCATCATAAGGTGTGCTTATTGTGCCATTTGCTTCATTGTTCATTGCATACTGCATCTTTCTTCACTTGCCAGTAAAGTTATTTGCTTTTATTATTGATGAAGAAAATGAGTTTTTCTTAATGGATAATTTGGGAATATGAGAATATCATAACTGTACAACACTTGCTAAATTAATGGAAATATAAGTGAATTCAGCTTTTCTGAACCCAAAGTACATGGTCATAAATTGGTATTGCACATCTTAACATGTTGGTTAGCCAGGCGATATTCCTAATTGATGGGCCGGTGTCTTCATATTTCTAATTGTACCCACTGCTCTTGCTAGTTTATGGCTTGAAAACTGTGATTATAGCCACTATGACATATTTGTCCATGTAAGTTTTAATTCATCATGTGTTCTGTCATTGCTAGTGTATGTATGGCCAGCAGCTGTTTACAATCTTGGCATTTTCACATTTTGCCTTATATTTGGTAACATAACACTGCAAATCGCATGAAATATAAACTTTAAAAGTGACTTCGTGAGAAGTTGTGTGTGGCATCTGATTATAAATGAAGCTATATGTCACTTCAAGGTTTCAGCTTCTATTTGTTTCAGTTTCTCCCATTTAACCGCTGAAGGTTTTATTCTAATATGATATTTTTATTTATGTTTTGTTAAATCAATGGATGTAAATTAGCAGTTTAGTTGGTTCCCTTTTTGCCCCACTGGTTTTGGAAATAACATATTACAATAGAACCTCCTATAGAAATGCTCTATATAAAAATAAACTCTATATAGTATTAAAAAATCATGGTCCCTACTCGGGGCTAGTTATATTTAAGAATAAAATCCATATTGTAGTAAGTCATTTTTTTTTCGGTCCTGTGTTAAGGATTTATGCCTCCATAAGGAATATATGACATCATTTATAAAAAATATATACCATTACAATAAGTTTAAGATGACCTAAAATATTTTTCTAGGTATGATTATGACATCTCCTAGCCACTTTGCAATTTTTTTTTGCATCTAGGCGTGGTGCAATTCTTTCATTTTGCACAACTCAGCACAATCTTTTTCAGTGGTTTGACTTCATTTATCAACTTTGGGTGCCATTTGCGTGAAGTAAAAAAAGTTATGAGAAATATACATGTATTGAACAAGCATTCATACACATATGAGCAATAACTAGCTTTTTAGTTTCTAGGTGCATGATTAGTTCATACATGTATTTTATATACTACTGAATTTGTTTTAGTCAAATTCATATTAATTATTACATGAATTTGTATATAATGTAGAATAACATGTATTGTATTGAATATTGTTGTTTTATAAGTGAAAAATAATTTTCTATGTAAAACTTTGTTTAGGAATAACCTCCCTATAGTAATATTTTTTCCGACTGTGGAGTTTTTACCGTATAGGTTTGTAACCAAGTGCCTGAGATCTATTTAAAATTAAGCTCTCTTCCTTTTGACAATGTTATTTTGGGATTTAAAAGCCGGTTTTAGGATTTGCAAATCTAAATCCAGTTCTACTTGGAGGTTTTGAAATTTGGTATTAAAAAACCACCACTACAATACCTATAAACCTAATATCACACTTTCAAATACAATGAATTCTCTTTCCTTACACTTTAACATTTTTAAATTATAATTTATATCATCCAATCATTATATTCACACCCAACAACAAAATAAAATCGTTCACTCTTACACATTGATTTGGCATAAAATTAAATTCCACACTACTTAAAATCCTAAAACAAGCACATATCATACTAGTTACTATTCATTAGGATTTCAAAATCCCCTAGATTTAAAAAAACACTATAAATGCAAATCATTGGCGTAGGTTTTCCTAGAGGGTTATGAGCCTTTAATTTCAACCCTCGGCATTTTTGTTAGTCCGCAGACTCCGTCCTTGAGTTCTAGCTCCATTTGAGGTTAGCAAAATCTCATTTCAACTCAAAATCCTGGATTTGGTTTTCAATTTTATTGGACCATTTTTATCTATATGCATCAGGATCCCTTTTCACGGTCTACTCAACCAGTTATTTTAATTAAGACTTTTCTGTATCTATGAATTACTTCATTTGGTTATTTTTTTTGTTTACAGGGTATGCAGGACGGGTTCTTCAGGCAGCAGCTTGCGCACGACGGCCACCCTTCCATAGAGGTTTCTTTATTTTGTTCATTTTTTTAACCTTGTTATAGATTTGCATCTACTTTTTCCAAAAATTAAACCTAAAATTTTTAGTCCAGATTGTTGTAACGATTGCTAGGTATAATATTTTTATTTTAATTTTTTAATTATAAACTTCTTATATTAGCTTTTAATTTTAGAATTTTAGTTGGTTTGAGTATATATAGATAGTAATTTGACAATTTTATCAATGGTTTCATCGACATTAGGATGAAGGGCTCTCTGTTCGAGCAAAGATTGCAAAATTAGAGGAAGAGCTTAAAAAAGCGCGTGAAGAGGCATCTGATTATCATAACCAATTTGAACGACTAGAAAAGGTATTTGGTGCACATTTTGTTCTTGGACTTTCTCCGTGTCCATTGTTATAAGGTTATTGTGAAATGACATTTTTACTTTCACAGCAGAATCATCTTTGGTTTTTGTGTGTTTTATTTTTGCCTGAACAGGAGCTCAAGGATCTCAAAGAATATGAGCAGCAGATGAAGCCAAAGGCATGTGTTTTCCAGTCCTTCTTCCTTATATATATGTGTATATAATTGTTTTATGCGAAACCAGTTAATTTTACTTTCAATTTTTGATATTAGTAAAATATTGATATTCACAATGTAATATTCGCGATACTTGTCAAAACTTACCGTCGTTCTTGTCATATGCTGAGTATTACAATTGAACAGGTATGAACTGATGGTTTCTTCAAATATCTAAGTTTCCTAGTTATTTCTTATTCCCATTTTCTGTATTGGTAACATATTTAGTTAGTGCTGTATAAACTGAACATGAACAGTGGTGGGCAGAAATTATTTCAAGCACATTTCTTGAAGTTTGTCATTTGACACACTTCTGTGTAGTTGTGACTTGTGATAGACTTTTCTTGATGCAATTTGCACTCAGTCACGATTGTTTTTCATGATGGACTTGATTATCTACTACTATACTACTGCCGTCGTGAGTCGACTGATCAAGCAATTTGAACTTTTAGCTTTACATTGAAAAAGAAATATGTCTGGTACACAAATGACAATTATTTTTTGAGTTTTAGTGCTTATGCTGCAATTGTATCATAGGTTTGCCATTTGGAAGTTGAATCATTATTTCAAGCAAATAGTTATCCTTCCTTTTCTCTGTTGCAGAGAGTGAAAGTGATGTCTGATTTATTGATATCTGTGTCAAAAGCTGAGAGACAAGAAGCAAGGATGAAAGTACGCCAGGATTCCTTGAGACTTGGCAACGTTGGGGTGGTCAGGTACTTCAGTATTTTTTTATTTTCACCCACCTTTAGTTATTAGCAGAAGAATTGGGTTGGAACTTGGATGTATTGGTCTGTGCATACATTCTACTTTGTATATCTTAATAAAGAGGAGTAATTCTTGATTCTTCAAGTGTAAGTATGGGAATCTTATGCATACGATTCCGAATAGTCAATACCTAAACATATTATGGGGGAGAAAAAAGGGAAAAGGGTGGGTTTTCTCTTGCTTTTGGCATAGAAGGCCTCCTGCGGATGCTCGATCAACAGATATTAGCTCTGTGGTAGATATTCTTAAATTAGTTTTAAGACTAAAGTGTTCGGTGAAGTATGTAATTCCCAAATTGCTTTTATCACTCACTTTTCCCTGTTTCCTTGTTTTCCAGTTTGAATAGATTTTTTTGAAGTTGAGTATTTTGTGGGGATCTATCTAGGTTTGCTCTGCATAAAATTTGACAAGACTGTTTGCAGGGAAAAAACTTGCACTTGCAAAAATTCTAAGAATGCCTAGGTCATTATTATAATGAAGGTTCAGAGAACTACAGTTACATTCTTGAAGAAACTCTTGATTATTTGTGATCTTTCTGTGTTAAAACATTGTCTTTGCATATTCTTTCTTATTGGCTGTTTGGAATATGCATGTCTCTACTTCGCAAGATAGCTTAAGCAGCTGAATAATATCACTTTTTACTTAGAATTTGTAATTGACGTTCAGAATCATCTAACTATTTATATCTATTCCTTTTTTTAATGGATTTGATAGAGCTGGGACTGTCATATCTGAGGCATGGGAGGATGGACAAGCACTGAAAGATATCAATGCTCAACTTGTAAGCCTTTCCATGCTTTAACTTGATGTTCTTAATTTTCTTTCCTCATGTTTGTTGTATTTACTATTTAGCATATATGCATATCTTGTTTCGACATCTTCATGATTTAGGTGGGTGCTTGGTAAATGATAGAGGAACCGGAAAGGGTATGGGTGTGGGTATGATTGAGGAGAGTAATGATACCCATTCTTCACCTAAATGTAAGGAATTGTGTATTCCCAAAAAGTTAGGTATTCCTCAACTATACCAAGCACCAATTTTTCGTTCCATTCCAAAACCTAATACCTTCACCCAAAAGTATCCAACCTAGCACCCGCTAACATAATCAATTGCGGTCTTGGTGCAACTCATGGACTCTTAATCTCCAAAAGTATACCCTGTGATTTTTCAATCCCTGAATCAGTAGTGGTTCATCCCCCAGAGGCCAAAGCTTACACAACCTTCCTTTCTCTAAAATTATTTCAAAATCCTTTAATTGCCATATTTCAAGATATATTCCCAAAATTAACCAACCATACATCACATTCCTCAGGTTGTTCCCCCAGAACACTTCATCCAACTCAAACCACCACAAAAGAATAGAAAACATTTCTATAAGAGGCCAAACTTAAAACCAGTATGCTTGGTTTTGTTTTAGGAGAATGGAAATTAATATGGCAACAGGACCTTGACCCATGGCATTTAGGAGTCGTTGATGATGGTCTCTTATTCTATTTTGGAAAATGTAGGAAGATATGCATATATTTTTCTAACTGATATTATCAGATGCTTAAAACATGTATATAATTTATGGTGCCTTCATTTACTTAAAGATAAATTACAGGGCTCGTTTTAATTTTGCTTGCATAAAAGACTTGCCTAATTAACTCTCTTTTCAGAGGAATTTGTTGGAAACGAAGGAGGCAATTGACAGGCAGAGAAAATCTATGAAGAAACGTCAATCAGGTAAAGGCTCTCATTATTTCTTTACAGTTCTCTACTTATGCATTGTATTGACATAGTACAGTAAGATGGCATTTTGAGGCCATCGATATAGCTACTGACTGCAGTGATCCAAGACATAAAATTTTGTTCTAATCTTATCCTTTGTGGTAAGGATGGTTGTGATATTGAATTAAGGTTCTACTTGGGTCTCATTATGATTGATGACAGTTAACAATATATTATCAATAATTTATTTTGATATCTTTCATTTGGAAGTGGAGCTCATATCTATGTATCATTATTCAAGAGCAAGCCCTTTTTCAATATTTGATGTCTTCTGTCTTGTTACCCCGAGGTTGTATTTTCTCCAATACAATGAGTACTTTGGCATTATGAAGTTGCAGACAAGGGCGACATAGCTGAAACAGAGGGTGGGGCTCAGGAAGAGGATATTCTCATTCAGGATGAAATTTTCAAGTCACGTCTAGCCAGCATCAAAAGGGTAAAAGCTTGTTTCATCTTTTAGTTCTTCCCTTTGTTTGTTATCACTATTCACATGTTGTACCTGAATTGTCTTTAGGAGGAAGAAACAATACTGCGTGAAAGAGAACGTTATGAGTTGGAAAAAGGAAGGCTTATACGCGAAATGAAACGTATCAGGGATGAGGATGGCTCTCGTTTCAATAATTTTCAGATATTGAATCATCGTTATGCTCTCCTAAACCTTTTGGGGAAAGGAGGATTTAGCGAGGTTTACAAGGTCTGTGCCATGTTTGTATGCGTGATTTTCTCTGAATATTTAGTTTCCAATGAGGTCAATCTATAATGAGAAAGTTGAACTTTTCATTTTTCTTTATTTCTGATCATGGTGATAGAATTCTTGTAGTGATATTTAGTAAAATATATTTGCAGGCGTTTGACTTGGTGGAACAAAGATATGTTGCCTGTAAACTTCATGGTTTGAATGCTCAGTGGAGTGAAGAAAAGAAGCAAAGTTATATAAGGCATGCAATCAGAGAATATAATATTCATAAAACATTGGTCCACAATCACATAGTTCGGCTTTGGGACATTTTCGAGATTGATCAAAACACATTCTGTACTATCTTGGAGTATTGCAGTGGTAAGTTTTTGTTACATTCCCTTGTTTATGTCATCAAGTCATCCTTTTCTTTTGGAGAGGAAAAAGTGAAAGTGAGGGTGGGTTTTTTGCTACTCGTTTGAAAGAAATATGAGTATTTTATACACAATCATACAACTAATACCTTCCTTTTCTTCCTACACAAAGATGAATGACACTGTTATTAAGTGCTCCAAAATGGTGAAGTGATTTCTAGTTCTTTTTCTCTTGATTCCAGGAAAGGACCTTGATGCCATTTTAAAAGCAACACCTGTACTTCCAGAGAGAGAAGCTAGAATCATTATTGTCCAGATCTTTCAAGGCCTTGTTTACCTGAATAAAAAATCACAAAAAATAATTCATTATGATTTGAAGCCTGGAAATGTTTTATTTGATGAATTTGGCACTGCTAAAGTCACAGATTTTGGTCTTAGCAAAATTGTGGAGGATGATGTTGGGTCCCAAGGCATGGAACTTACATCCCAGGGCGCTGGAACCTATTGGTGAGTCTGGATTTTAAGCATCTTATGGCAAATCGTTTTGACTTGTATAGTTTTTCTCTCCATTTGAAAAATTACCTTATCTTTACAAAATAAAATTCTATTCAACCCAATTTCCTTTCAATGAATGAAAGGTAAGTTCATGTTGCTTTACATACCAAAATTGAGTCATAGATAGTTCCTTATTTTTCTCCTCTGCATGTTGGATTATAATCTGACACTGTAATTTCAGGTACCTGCCTCCAGAATGTTTTGAGCTGAGCAAGACACCTTTCATTTCCTCAAAGGTGAGTTGCATCAATGTTTTCGCTTGCTAATAACTTTTGTTTAAATTGGGATAATAATGACCGCGGGACAATCATGCAAGACCAAAAGTAATTAAAATACTAGCTTGATTTGCATTTTGGTTGGAGCAGGTTGATGTGTGGTCTGCTGGTATTTTATTATACCAAATGCTGTTTGGCAGACGGCCTTTTGGGCATGATCAAACTCAAGAGCGAATTTTGCGTGAAGATACTATTATCAAAGCTCGTAAAGTAGAGTTCCCTTCAAGACCAGCTGTATCAAATGAGGCAAAGGTAATAATGTTCATTCCTTGTTGCATATTCTTGTCCAACATTATAATCATGTTATTTCGTTTTACAACTAATGCCTACTTCATGCAGGAATTTATTCGACGTTGCCTAACGTATAATCAAGCTGACAGACCTGATGTTTTAAGTATTGCGCAAGATCCATACCTAAACTATACAAAGAAATGATGAAGAGAAACTCAAGAGGCAAGATGACACCATCTCATAACTTTTGAGGTTGAGGAGTCATCACAGGGAATGTTTATGTAGTGGTAAAAATTTAGCCTGCGTGTTTTTTTGTTGTACTCTGTTGTTGTTCTTAAGGTTTCCTTTAGACAGGCTTCAAACACCCTTTCTTTTTGGGTTCTTTATTTTCTCATGCAACGTTGAATTTATGCCGATAAAATGAACCACATGTTTTGCAGTAATGAAAGCATCGAAGAGAAGATGATTTCAAAAGGGATTTGATACCCATGGTTTAAGATTGCTGCTTCCTTCATTTACCAACTCTTACTAGTCACTAGTGGCATGATTGGTAGAGCATATGAGATGAAGGGATGTAAGAAATAGGATCTAAATTGCCTGTTTGATTATTTCCAGGATAATCAACATAATTATTTAATCAAATTCTGGAAGATGGAACGAGAGATTGCCTCCTATACTGAAGGGTCCTGTATTGGGAGTGATCTTCGATCACACACACACACACACATTTAAGGGTCGCTTTCTACTTATAACTCTCTAGATCCAGAGAAGACCAAGTTTGATCAAACCCAGAATCTATTGATATTGAAGACGATCAAACTCAAATTCGAGGCCTTTGAACTTCATGAATAACAACATAAATTGAAAACCAATAATAGTTTAACACAAAAATGCTTTGCATTACTTCAAAACTCCAAGGCGTTGTGCTCTTCACTCTTGCCCTCATCAGAAATTAGCAAACCTACACACTCGATTTGGCCAGATAGTGTGGGTCTATGGATTGAAATGGGTCAAGTAATTAATTACATGACCTACCAAGTGATCGAAGAGTGTACAAGTGCTTTCTCGAACCATTACTAATGCTCCATGTTGTAATAAATGGTACAAATCAATTCATAATTTTGTCAAAGTGAAAGTGGATGCAAGTTATCTTAAGGAGACGAAGGAGAAATGTGTTAGAATGGTGATAGAGATGAGGAAGGTGAGTTTATTTCCAGTAGAACCTTGACTTCTTCTGGGTTAATGAAGGTGGAAGAAGAAGAGGCTTGGGTGTGAGATTTAAACCAAATTCATCCTATCTTTCACCTTTATTAAAATGGTTATCCATACTATATAGGGATTAATACCAAAATCGTTTCATAATTTTTTCATTTTTTCAATTGGTCCTATAACTATGTAATATTTCAATTTAATCCCATAACAATTCAAATCTAACCAAATTAGTCCCAAATCCCCGGAAATGACATAAACGACGTCGTTTTACTTACGTGCCGCGTGAAACAATTCCACCGGAAAATATAACACGTGACCGTTACTTAATCGACCACTTAATTGCTCAGCATCTTTCTCATTGATGGTCAGTCTTTGGTATCATGCAGTCGGATTAATGTGAGTCTTTGGTATCATGCAGTCGGATTAATGTGGTCCCTTTCATATATGTTAATTCATCTTTAATTATTTTAATAAAAAATATAAAACAATAGAAAGGTTGGAGCCCCATTCAAAATCTAGCTTAGGTAAAACATTTATTATCCAAGGCGTTCAAAAAGAAAAGTATTGAAAAATTTAGAGCAACACTCGCTATCTGTAGGTACATTTCCTCCTCTAAAGATTTGAGAAATAACGTAATATTTTGTAATCGTTCAGAACCATATTCCATTCTTTAATTGCATTAATTTCATTTACTATATATGAAGGGAGATTGATTGTTTTAACTTTTTATTAATAAAATATTAATAATATTGTTAAATAAAATGAGAATTCATAATTTTAACTACCATCAAAACCATATTGCTTGCCCAAAAAAAAGTGCAGGTAATTCAATGAAAATGAAATAACAATAAAGGTAATTCGACTGAATCTTTATAAGTGGACGGTGAGATTGGTTTCAAAATTTATTGATCTTTCGTGAAATACCTAGAGACCACTTATTAATTGCTTAACAAACTATTCATTTCTTATAAATTAATATTTAATTGTTGATGGTCCTATGTCATGAGTGCGTAGAGCCAAAGTACATATGGTCAGCTGTGTGTAACCCAATTTGGAACCTAACCCAAATCCTACCTTTAGTAATTATTATTTTAGGGTTTATTTGGATTAATGGTTAAGATAAATAACTCAAGATAGATTAGACAAGATTAAGGATGAAAATATAGCAAAATATCGCGGATATATCGCAAATTTTGAGTATGGGATATGGATATTGGGGTATAATGTATTTTTTACAAAGTATCGTGAATATATCGCAAAATATCGCAAAATATAGATATCGATATTAATATCGGTTCACTCGTAGTACAAAATTAATTGAAAATCGGGAAATATCGCAGATATATCGTAAAATATCGCACTACATAAAAAATCGCAAATTTTTCTTTTTTTATATTTTTATACAATTTTCAAATGATAATTTTTTTTAGTGATTGTATATTCTTTCATGGTACTGATATTGAACCACTTTCAGTCGGTATTGATTCAATGAATATGGGCACTGATCATAGTGATATGTCTCAAGATTCATATGCTTCTGACACACATTCGAGTTCACAATTTGGTTGAAATACTCAAAAGGTGTTTCAGCATCCATTTTCATATCAACAAAATCATTGGGTTAGTGCACACTATCCAATCTATGGTGAAACAGTTGGAAGAGATAGAGAAACATATGAATGACATGTGCATAATTATATGCAGGATTATTCTAATGCAATTAGTTGGTACCAATATTGTTTGGACAAAGATGGGATTTCATCTTCTATATTTGAACCCCATATGTCATCATTTTGGTACTAAATATATTGTATCATGTAATTCAAATTATCTTTTATGGTATTATGCATTATATTATTAATTAATTAATGTCAGACAATGATTATATAGTCCATTATCTATTTATTTGCTTTAAACATGTCAATTTTTTATGATCTTAAATAAAACATATGCATAATAACATGCTATAATAATCCCAAAAATTTCATATTGAATTTCCAAAATTTTAATAAAATTTCTGTTATTTTTCTATTTTTTTTGCGATATCGATATGCGATATCGATATTTCCGTAAATTTAAGGTTGCGATATTACTTGCGATAGCGATATTTTCATCCTTGGACAAGATTATAATATAGATATTATTATCTATGAGTTAAATAGTATATTTGGATTGATGAATTAAGATAATTAGTAGTGTAATATAATTTCATATTGAATGTTTGGATTGTAAGATTAATAATAAAAACATATGCAATTGACAATTTTGTCCTCTATATCATAAACAAAAATAAAGTGAATTATGGTTCTCATTTTCAATATAAGAGGAATATTTTAGTAAAGATAAAAACAATGAATAATTATCATACCTCTTTCTTAAGATAATATTATCTTTTATTCATAAGATAATTGAATTTTAGTTTTGAGCTTTTTATTAATCTTTGGCTTTTGTCCATTAAACCAAACATCAAATTAGATAAGATAATTTAATTAATCTTAACTTATCTAACGAACCAAATGAGGCCTTACACTACTAATTATCTTAATCCATCAATCCAAATATACTATTTAACTCATAAATAATAATCTCTAAATTATAATCTTGTCTAATCTATCTTGAGTTATTTATCTTATACATTGAACCAAATGAACCCTTAGTTTGATATCTTATAGGTACTGTAGAATTAGGATAAATTAAACTTTTGGTCACGTGTTATATTTTCCGACGGAATTGACTCAAGCGGCACATGAGTAAAACGACGTCGTTTATGTTATTTCCGGCGATTTGGGATTAAATTGGTTAGATTTAAATTGTTATGAGACTAAATTGAAATATTACATAGTTATGGAACCAAATCGAAAAAATGAAAAGATTATGAGATGCTTTTGTTATTAATCCCGCTTTATCAATATAGTTTCATATCTATTCAAATTTCACCAATAAGATCCTAATTGGCCAAAAAAGCGTAGGTCTCCTGTGAAATAATGCACGGTGCAATTATTGCTAAATAAAGAAGTTTTTAAATTTCGCGGGTCACACCTCGAAAACAGGGTCATCATCCCAAAAAATGCGGATCAATATGAAACAGCCCAAAAGCCCACAGTTCTAAACTCTTCTTTACAAAGATCAAATCAAATGCCGCATTAAATCGCGATCGCCATGAAAACGCCAATAACAACGAAGAGAGACGAAGATCAAAGGCAACAAAGTATGAACAATTTCAATTACAACGAAGAGAGACGAAAATGCTATAATTATTTTGTGTTAGTCTGTTCTTGTGTTACTGCATTGATCTTATTATGATACTACATGCATAAGTTTTTTATACTGCATGCATAATATTTTCATACTGCATGCATAATATTTTCATACTGCATAATATGTATTACTATATGTTCAAACTTGTATACTACAAGATATCATTTATAATACTACATACAGAAAACACATTCCACTATTATACTACATTAATTACTTCACACTACTGCATGCATAAGATTGTCATACTACAAGAAATATATTGTACTACTATAAGAAGTGTATTATATTACTACATACAAAAAACAAATTCCACTACCTCTACACCATGTTATTATACTACATTACTTATTTCATGCTACTACATACATACAGAATTTTATGATACTACATCATAACTTTTTTGTTACTACATGCAGAATTTTATGATACTACATAATGACTTTTATGATACTACATGCATAAATTTATGATACTACATCATGACTTTTATGTTATTGTATCACAAACAGAGCAGAACACAAACGAAACCCTAAGAAACAAAAAATCACGAAGAAAAGATATAACTTGATGGAAATCGTCTGAGAATCACTATCGCCTGGGAGAAGAAACAATCGCCGGAATATCGTATGAGAGAAGGAACACGAAAATCAAGGAATTTTTTTTAAAATTGATGAAAAACTGTACACGAAAAAGGGCGATTATAAGTATATATATTACATCCGTTTGGAAATGGGTTATGAAAACGGATAAATTGCACGGGTCGGGTTCTGTACAATATTGCATACGAGTTTTTATGGCCAAAAAAATATACAAAATGTCATCACTTTGATCTAATTATTTACTTTATCAATTTAGTCTCCTTTTTATTAATTTTTTTAATTAAGTCCTAATTTGCACAATTTATTAATGCTTATTAATTGACGATCATTGCCACTTTACACACCACATGAAAAAAACAAATCACTTCATAAACTTTTGCTGAAAAATAAGTGCACATGATACTCACGTGATCAAAACAATAACATTCTTTAAGCAATTCTCAACTAATTAGGACCGATACATGACTAAATCAATAAAACAGATTATATTGTGGCACATCAAAAAATAAAAAATCAAATAAAAAATTATTACACATCCAGTTAATTATAATATGATATATATTAAAAATTAATTCTATTCTGTTTTAAAAGACAATCTATAGTTAAATTTCAAAGATTTTGTATGATAGAGTTGACTCATATTACTAAAATATATAAATAGTTATTTATAAGGGCATATTTTTCAATTTAAGTGAATTTATAAAACAAAAGAAAAACTTATTTGTATATAATTATTAGTGGAATGAGATGTAACTAATATTGTTTATTACTGATAAATAATAAATTGCGTTATGCAACAAAAATGATGTACAAAAGAATTAATTATAAAAATTACAATTCTTAAATTTATACATATTATAGTTATATCAATAAAATTAAATTATTTATTTAATATATTTTATAAACCAGCACCATTGAGAAAATTAGCACAACAAATAGAATAAGAATGAATATTATATGTAATATACATAAAAATAGGACCATATATAATAATTTAACTCAAATTTATATTATTAATAAATAAAGAGTAAGTCTCTTGTGCACCAGTTATACGGCGCAACTCTAGTTCATTTTTAAAAAGTTAAACAGTTTATTACTGAAAATTGTATTTTTTATAGTTTAACACTTTTCAGTAATAAACTGTTTAACTTTTCAGTTATAAACTGTTTAACTTTTTAAAAATGAACTAGAGTTGCACCGTGTAGTTCATTTTTTAAAAGTTACACAAAATACTACTGAAAAATTACACAAATTATTACCGAAAAGTGTATCTTTAACAGTGTAACTTTTCAGTAATAATTTGTGTAACTTTTCAGTAATTTTTGTATAACTTTTTAAAAATAAACTTGAATTGCACGGTGAAACAAATGCACAAGAGAATTACTCAATAAAAAATTAATGTACACAAATTCTATTCTCCATGAATACTACACACATCATATTTTGCAATAGAATAATTTCATATTTGCTAAAAATCTCACAGAAAACTATTCATATCTGGAAGCTTCCACAAAACTGAAACAACACGAGAATTGATTTCTAAAATTAAATCAATCGACTTGAGATCTGAAACAACACAAGAAATTGATTCCAGAGAGGGTTGAATTGAAAAGAATAGAGGAAATAGATTGGAGAGGAGTGTCAGCCTCCTCCAAGCAGTTCAGCTCGAGTCGGAATGACGGGGACCAGACCAGATAATTCCCGAATGCAGATTCAAATATCCTAAAATTTCCGGTGCAGCCATCTTCATGTGCCTCTGCCACTGCAGACTTCGTCGCCTGTTGAATCCTCAGATTCACATTGCTACTCTCAACAGAAGAAGAAGGAGGTGGAGCCTCAACTTTCTTCCTACTCGGTGGAGGTTTAAATTTCATCTACACAAAAACAGATCAAATATACAAGACAAGAAATCAAAATTACAGATTCAAGCAGATCCAGGTAAAGGTCGCTAAGCCCTAATCTTCAGTGTGCCGCTGTTCACAAATTCCCAATTGAGTGGCGATATCAGCAAATTAGAAATGTTGCTTACTTGCCCTAACTAATTATTCAATTTTTTTTTTAAAATTAAATTGCCTAAATAAAATAGGATTTTGTTTTCTTTTTTCCGGGTAAAATTAAGACTTTATTGTTTCAACTAAAATATGGAGTATATCTTTTATCTCTTGATTAAAAGCTTTCTAAAATCTAAACAGAAAACATTCTAAAAAATCAATTAAACTATAAATATTAAAAATTAAACAAAATTTGTACTCCCTCCGTATTTCTATAAGTTGCTCGTTGCTTTTGGGCACACGAATTAAGGTAAAAGTGAAAAAGTACAAGTGATGTGATGAAAAAAGTGAAAAAGTATAAGTGATATGATAGAAAAAGTGAAAAAGTATGAGTGATGTGATGGAGAAAAGTGAAAAAGTAATGAAAATAGTGTAAAATATATTGAAAATAATAATAAAGAAGTTAATAGTAGTTTCCAAAATAAAGTAAAAAAACAATGAGCAATTTATAGAAAGACGGACGAAAATGACAACATGAGCAACTTATAGAAAGACGGAGGGAGTAATTAATTAAGAAAATTAAATTAATCTTAAAAAATATTTGATTAAAGTTATTTAAACTTAAATAAAATCTAAAACAGTATTAAATAAATCAAATAAATGAAAAAAATTAATTTTAAAAAATACTACATAAAATAAATATAAGAAATTTCAACAAAACCTTAAAAAATCTAAATCTTAAAAAATAAAAAAGTATTTTGAAAAATCAATTAAAAATTCATAAATAATTAAATTGTTATTTTTTAATTTTTATTTGAATTTTGAAGATTTTATAATTAATTTTTTAGTTTAACTATTTTTAAAGATTAGTTGGTTTTCTTTAAATAATTTTTAGTTTAATTGAAATATAATGAAATTTTAGTTGATTTATTTTTATACTTATTTTATTTTAGATTTTAATCTGTTTTTATTTTTATTTTTTAGCTTTGATTTTTTTAACTTCATTTAATATTTTTATTCAAATATTTATTGGATTTTTTAAATATACATTTCAGATTTTAATTAATTTTTTCTTTCAATAATTTTTCATGTCAATTTTAAAAAAAAAGGAAAACTAACCAATTCAAACTTAAAACCTAATTTAAAAAATTAAAATCAAAATAAATTAATTTATTCTATATTTATATGAGGGATTCATTTAAAAAAAAATTAGAATAAGATTTCATGTGCAAAAAAAAAAAATAGTATCCATTCTAATTTTGAAAAAATCGATAAAATCAGTTGCCCTATGCCTTAGTTCTCCAATTTGAGCCGTAGCATTTCAAGTGAGAGCAAAATCATTACAAAATCAGCATTGATAATCAATCTTCAACCGGAGCTGAATTTCTCCAAGAAGCAATGTACAGTTTGGCGGAGGTGCTGAGACTCCAGTTGCGCTCTCCCTTCACCTCGTCGACGCCATTAACGAGAAGGTATTTTTGCTCAATCCTTCACCTCCAATCTCAATCCTCGCTCTCTTCGCAACCAGACGACGTTGAGAGAACCTTCCGTATCATCGCAACATCAACAGACCCACAATCTTTAAGACAATCCCTGAAATCATCCCAAATCCACTTTTCAAATTATTTAATTGATAGCGTCCTTAAAAGGGTCCGTTTTGCTCATTCCAACCCACTTTCTGCTCTCGAGTTCTACAAATTTACTTCGAGAAAAAAGGGGTTTTTCCACACCTCTTTTTCGCTCGACAATATGCTATATGTACTTGGTAGAAGTCGCAAATTTGATGAAATTTGGGAGCTTCTGTTTGAAACCAAGAAAAAGGACCAGTCTCTGATAACCCCAAGAACTATACAAGTAGTTTTGGCTAGAGTTGCTAAAGTTTGTTCTGTTAGACAAACAGTTGAATCCCTCAAACGATTCAGAAAACTTGTTCCGGAGTTTGATGTTAGTTGTTATAATGCATTGTTTAGGACTCTGTCTCAGGAGAAGAGTATGAGTGATGCTAGGAATGTGTACCATGGAGTTAAGCACGAGTTTAGGCCGAATTTGCAGACGTTTAATATTTTGTTATCAGGTTGGAAGTCATCGGAAGATGCAGAGGCATTTTTTGGTGAGATGAGGGATATGGGGGTTGAGCCAGATATTGTGTCATATAATTGCTTGGTGGATGTGTATTGTAAGGGAAGAGAGATGGAGAAGGCTTATAAGGTGATCGATAAAATGAGAGAAGAGGGAATCGATTTAGATGTGATAACATTTACATCCTTGATTGGAGGGCTGGGTTTGATGGGGCAGCCTGATAAGGCGAGGGAGTTATTGAAAGAGATGAGGGAGTATGGATGCTATCCCGATGTTGCAGCTTATAATGCTGTAATCAGGAACTTTTGCATAGCAAAGAGGTTAGGGGATGCATATAACTTGATGGATGAGATGGTAAGGAAGGGATTGAGCCCCAATGCCACAACTTTCAATGTGATATTTCGGTCATTATATTGGGCAAATGATTTGAGGAGCTCATGGACATTGTATTCGAAGATGAAGGAGATGGGGTGCTTGCCAAACACGCAGACGTGTATGTTTTTGATGCGGTTGATGAGGAGGCAAGAGCATGTGGATATTGCCCTTGAGTTGTGGAATGATATGATTGATAAAGGATTTGGATCGTATATTTTGGTTTCAGATGTGCTATTTCCTTTGCTTTGTGACATGGGAAAGTTGGAAGATGCGGAGAGGTGTTTCTTGCAAATGGTGGAGAAAGGGCAGAAGCCTAGCCATTTGTCTTTTAGGAGGATCAAAGTGCTTTTGGAATTGGCCAAGAAACATGACACTCTTTCAGCCCTGTCGGAGAAGATGTCTGCCTTTGGTTCATCAATCCATATCAGAAAGAGTTATGTGGATAACCTTGAAAGACCTATTTCTGATATTTCCTACTAAAACTGAAGGAAGTTTTTGGACATAAATTCAGCTTTTTCTTGGATATCTCACTCAAGATGACAGGCATAGTCCGTCCCGTTAAGGTTTGAATACTCAATCTTTCTTTATGGAAGTGTTTTATATCTGTGCAATTAGTAATTTGGCACACTAATTAGCTCAATTGATCCTTTCAAAAAAAAAATTTAGCTCAATTGAAATGTTCTCACACTTTAAAAGGTTAGTTGGTCAGAGTTTTAATTTTTAGAGAAAATAAAGATTTTTGTCCCTTAATTTTTATTTTACTTTATTTTTAGTTCTATTATGTCTGGATTTTTGTTTTTTGTTCTATAAGTTCCAAAAAAAATTTGAGTTTTTAGTCTTACAATCGGAAGTTGAATATATCCAATCAGTAATGATGATGTGATACAAAATTTTCCTAATTTTTATATATTTAATTGTATATAATTCCAAATTGACCTGTTTTTTTTTTAAATTCATCAAATTTATTCCTTTTTGTTTCTAATTTATTCATATATATATATTTAAATAATTTTTTAAATTCTATAAATTTAATGTTTTATACTACTAAATAAATTAATTTGCTAATTTTTATATATTTAATTGTATATAAACCCGAATTTAGTGACGTTCTTTTTTTAAACTCATCAAATTAATTCATTTTTGTTTATAATTCATTTATATAGATATTTCACTAATTTTTTAAAATTTTGTAAATATAGTATTTTGCATTACAATAAATTTTAATTACGTTCATTTATATGCATTTTATTGTATATAAGTCCAATTTGTATAGAATTTCACTAATATTTTTTATTTTATAAATTTAATATTTTACACTACTAAACATTTAATTTATAATTGTAATTCTTTTAATCCTCATCATCTTCATCTTGATTTTAAAATTTTAATGTTTTATAAACAAAATTATTTACATATATATATACATGAACAAATTAAATTTATAAAATAAAAAAAATTGTTTAAATATATATATAAATAAATTAGAAATAAAAAGAAATTAATTTGACGAATTTAAAAAAGCGTAACTCAATTTAGAGTTATATCCAATTAAATGCATAAAAACTAACAAATTAAAAGTTTTTAATAGTGTAAAACATTGAATTTATAAAACCAAGATGAAGAGGGTGAAGAAGATTAAAAGATTTTAATTACAAATTAAAAATATTTAGTAGTATAAAATATTAAATTTATAAAATAAAAAATATTAGTGAAAAATCTATACATATTGGATATATACACAATTAAATGCATATAAATGAACACAATTAAAATTTATTGTAATATAAAATAATATATTTATAATTTTTTTTTTAAAAAGTAGTGAAATATGTATATAAATGAATTAACTTGATGAATAAAAAATATGTCACTCAATTCGGATTTATGGACAATTAAAAACATAAAAAACTAACAAATTAAATTTTTAGTAGTGTAAAGTATTAAATTTATATAATTAAAATACTTATTTAATTATATATATATAAATTAGAAACTAAAGGGAATTAATTTGATAAATTAAAAAAAAGTGATTTAATTTGAAGTTATATACTCCCTTTGTCCACCAATTATATGCACATTTTTTACACGTGGTTTAATGCAATATGTCGGAGGATATTTGGGGGTATTGTGAGGTCTGTTTATGAATAAAATGGATATTTTTGGAAAGTATATCATAAACGGACCTCACAATACCCCCAAATATCCTCCGACATATTACATTAAACCACGTGCAAAGAAAGATGCATATAATTGGTGGATAGAGGGAGTACAATTAAATACATAAAAATTAGAAAAAAATTAATGCCATATCATTATAACCAGTTGGGTAACCTTCAACTCCCAATTGTAGGACTAAAAACTTATTTTTGTAAAAATTTATAAAACGAAAAACAAATTAAGTTAAAGTTAAGTAAAAAAAAAACTCTACTTTTTCCTTCTTTTAACATATGATCTTTTGCAAGTTTTATAGCAGTACTTGGTTTCTCTCGTGGGTAAATGGTTATCAAGGTTTGGCCTAGTTGAGGTGCTACTTTGCTGTACAAAAACTACGAAACTTCTTAACTTGCCTCCTCTGCGTGACCTTAGATCCTTGGTTAATATTCTTGACTAAAATTATTTTAAATATTTATAAGTTGTTTTAAAAGTTTATAAAATATTATTTTTTTATAGCTTATAAGTTATTGAAGTATTTGACTACTACAATTTATAAGTTTTTTTGACAATTTATCATAATTTAAAAGAATTAATTTTAATAGAAAATAATTCTTTTGTTATTTTTTTATGTCGAGGTAGGGGTTGTGACGGACAAGATTTCCTGTTACAAAATGGTGTAACATCTTCTGTTACACGCCTAACGCCTTCAATGAATGACATGTGTCTTATTAACTAATTTAAAATATTTATAATTTAAGAAAAATCTCTTAATTCTCTTCTTTAAATCTTAACAAATCTTACCATATTTTTAAAATTCTAAAATTAAGTAGTAGAATATAAATATATATTCTAAAAAGATTAATTTTAATAAAACTTTCTCTAACTTTTTTAATATATATAAAAATTAACTTTAACTTATTTTAGTTTTTTTTTAAAATACTCTTTGAATTATAATTATAGTTGTATAAATCAATTTATCATAACAATGATAATACTGTAACTTTATAACAAAAGTATATTAATATTATATTATATTATAAAAGATATAAGTATACATATATAGAGAATGAATTTGAATAAATTAAAATATTATTTTAGTAAATTTAAACTATAATGCAAAAAAAGTTTAAATAATAAAAGTAATTGTATATTAAAATTTGAAACTAAATTAAATTATATCAGTTTATTATCAAAAGGTCATTTATTAATTTTAATATAATATATTTCTAAATATATTTTAAAAAAAAAACTACAATATGGACTTAGAATAATAAATTAAAATGTATGTATTTCTTATATGAATCTCAAATTAACAACTAAATTAAAAATATATTGAATATAAAGGGTAAAACAAATAATACAAAATATATTCTTTTAAAATTATTTCTAATTAAAAAATCTCAGTTATATTTAAAATAAATTATACACAAACTAAATTAAACATTTTTCAAATATATTTATGATTAGCTTAAAAATTATTATAGTGTCTGTACATAAATAAATTAACAACTAAATTAAAATATTGTATAAATAAAATTATTTTTTAAATATAAACTATTTACTAATTTTCTTTTCAGTCTTAAATAAAAGGTTAATTAATTTTTTAAAAAATCTATCTTGTTATTTTTTTAAATGTGTAATTATTATTGAACTAATAATCATAAAAATAGTATATGAAATTATTTATATCAATTATTAAAATTCGAATATAATATAAAATAGTTGTTTAAAAAGATAATCATTTTAAAGTTATATTTGAATATATTAATGTTAGAGATTATATTATTAAATTAATCTATTTAGAATATATTATTTTTTAATAATTGATTTTCAAATTTTAAAAATGAGATAAGATTTAAAAGAGAGAATAAATGAATTTTTCTTAAATTATAGTTATTTTAAATTTATTAATAAAATTTATTAGGATTTAAAGGAGAATGGGGTGGGGGTGGGGTGGGGGGGGGGTGCTTCCCTTAAATTATACTCCATCCGTCCCGGAACTACTTTCATAGTAGTACCGGGCACGCGAACCAAGAAAAAGTAAATATGTGAGTGTAAAGTTAAATAATAAAATAAGAAAAAATTTATTTTGTTGACTTTTGTGAGAGAGAAAAGTTTCCATTTTAGATGTGTGAAAGAAGAGTTGTGACGTCCAAATAAGGAAAGTGTGAAAGTAGTTTTGGGACGGATGGAGTAATTATTTTAAATTAGTTAATTAAACACATGTCAATCATCTATGACGTGTAATAGGAGATGTTACCGTTCAGGATTTCGGAGTGGTGGTAGGGTTCAGGGTGAGGCGGGTAGTCGAGGCGGAGGTGTTGAAAAAAAAAAAGAGTTAGAATATCTTAATTTATTTTTTTACAGTTTATAATGTTAAAATTTTATTTTAAAATTTAATAAGCTGTTAGACATATTATTTTACCAAACATTTTAAAACATCTCATAAACTCTTAAACAACTTATAAAATATTATAAACAAGGGTGCAAATGATGCTTGACGGTCGGCGGGCGGTCGAGTGCCTTTAAGCGCCAAGACCGCCTAGGCGCCGCCAAGGTTTTTTTATTTTTTATTAGTATTAATTTTTTTCTAAATATATATTAGTAAAAATATACATTATAAATAAATTATAAATTTAAAACATAATTAATAACTATCACAAAATATAAAAAATCAACAAAATGTTAAAAACTATCATAATACGACATAGAACGAATAAATTATGAAGTAGTTTAATTAAACTTTCATTTTTTAGTAATTTAGTAAATTAGTTTTTATTTTTTAATTTTAGATCTAACTTTTAAATTGAAATAAAAATTAGAAAAATAAGAGTAATGGTCATATAGGCGGTACCAAGACGGCCTCGGCGGCTGCCTAGGCGGTCTCGACAGTGCCAAATGTGTTGACGGATTTTTCTCGGTGATTTGACTTTGGCGTCGGCGGCCGAGGGTCTTCAAGCGCCTAGGCGGTCTCGGCGACCGCCATTTACATCCATGAATTTATAAAGAGCTTATAAGCTGTCAGCCAAACACCCTTTAATAATTTCGTTCATTTATAAAATAAGTGTGCATGCAAAAGTAGCATAATAGAAGGAGTTGCATAATGTTTTTACAGCAATGCATGGAGAAAAGGCGCAGGGCTTGCCAGTGGCTCCAGTTTCAACTTTCAAGTGCTGTAGTAACCGATTACTATTGGTAACATGGAAGGAATAAACAACTTATACCGGGATGATGGAATATAATATTAATATGTTTGATGAAATTGGATTTCATGTAAACTAGAATTCATATAAGATTTTATCAATTTTCAATAAAAATTCATAAAAGAAATTGTTGGTTTATCAGGATTCAGGAAGGAAATATTAAAAAGAAAAATAATTTACAAGAATGGTAGATTATCTTATTTAATATCATTAATTATATTGTACTCTCGTTAACAGCCATAATTACTCTATATTTATTCTAATGGAATAAATTAAAACTCTCCTTAGATTAGATTAGGTATTTATTACTCTCTCCGTCCCCTAAATTTATTCTCATTTGTATGGGCACAAATTTTAAGAAAAATGAAATAAAGTAAATAAAGTAAGAATATTGTAGAATAATTGTGGGGTCCACTAAAAAATAAAATGATTGTTTATGAGTGTGAAAATGGAAAGTAAGAATAAATTTGGGGGACGAACGAAAATGAAAAATAGGAATAAATTTGGAGGATGAATGTAGTATATATTAGAATGATAATAGACAGCTGGTTCTTGTCATCAAAATTAAAAAGAACAGCTTAAATAAGGAGATTTATCTTGTATTTGAAATATTTGGAATGCTATTTAAATTTCAGATAATGACCGCTGGTTCTTACCATAAAAATAATGAATTTTATTGGAGCAATTCTAAATTAAATTAGGAACGTGAGACAGCGTGAAGAATAGGCTAGTCAACGGGGCGGGACAGGAACGGGGGGGCCAATCCCCATCCCCGTTCCGCAGTCGCGGGGATTCCTCATTCCCCGCGAATTTCTTTTTTCTTTTTTTAATTTTTAATAATTTATATTAAATAAGTATAATTAATTTTTTAAATAAATAAAAATTAAAAGTATTATTAAAATTTAAAGTGCATAAAATACATTATTTTGATATATTATAAATCATATATATACATAAATGGTTAATTAGTTATATATATATATA
>JAPKLY010000045.1:586710-655884 GCA_026898435.1 Prunella vulgaris
GCCTAGGGCGATGTAATATTATTTGTCAAAATTCTATTGGTTTACTAACGTCAGGAAGGACGAAACTCCTTCGTGACCGTAGAAAAGCCCTTGTGTTAATTTATTAATTCATACTTAATACTAGACGATAGTTAAATTCTTTACAATATCAAATTCAAACTCCCTTACACTAATTTTGAGACACTTATTTATAATAAGCTAAACTTGAATTTTTTACTCGTATATTTCTTAAAAGTCCAACCCAATAATATTTAATTAAAACTCTAAACTATATAAAATATATATAATAATAATAATAAAAAATTAAGGGAGCGCTTAATATAAAATTTATCAATGGTATAGTAATTATAGTAGGTAATGAGACCAAAACATTGATTTTCCTCCTAAACAAGGTAATCATTACCCCAATTTGATTACCTTCATCTCATTATATAATCATCCTACTTAATCAATCTCTCCTAGAACAATTAACAACTTTCTTTTTTTATACTTATTCCACAAAGGAAAATAAAATTTCATTCCCATTACCATTGAGGAATTTGAAACAAGCGCCCCCTAAATATATTACTTATTTCCATCAGAATCCTTTTTGACTTCAATAAAAAGAATCTAATTTGAGAGACTTCATGACTATTTGCAATCTTTATTCTATACGGATGAGTGATTTTAAAATTCAAAAGCTGGGTCACAACAATTTTTTTTTTTTTAAAAAAAAACACTTCTGACTGTAGAAGTAGAGAACGAAAACAGTACTTCATATATTAAAAGTCGAAAGTAGAGGCAAGATCGAAGGATGAAGGTTCAATTTCATAATAAAAGGGTTACAAGATTCCGCTAATTTCACATCTATAGATGGATTCGAGTAACATATTCAAACCCATCCATACATGACAGTAATAGCTAGCTAACAAATTTGCTTCTTCAATGCTCATTCATGCTTAGGTGCAGTCGTGAGCCCAAACCCGAATGGGAAAAGCGGGTCATAATGTGGATCTCCAACATTCATGGGAAGTTGCTTCACTGATTTGAACCATGTTCTAGCAAGCTTTCCAGTAAAAGGATAGTCTCCAAATAGTGCATCAGCTACACCCTGCCCTTCGCTTCCCGGAAGCCATGCAGCTACTAGCGCATCGATCTGGGCAACGTAAGGCTCCAGCACGACCGGGCGCCCAGACACCACAACCACCACACATTTGAGGGCCCCACAAACGTTACGGATCGTGCTCGGACCCGGATCAGCTATGGTTAGGTTCGTGCTGTCACCACGCGTTTCTGCGTAAGGGAGCTCACCCACGACCACTATTGCATGGGAGAATCCTCTGGACTTTAAGAAGTGTGAATCGGGGTTCTCGTTGAAGACGACTTGCGTGGAAGGGTGGACCGTCTTCTTGATAGCAGCCAAGATCGTAGTTCCTGAAAACAAAACAAGATTGAACCATTTATTGACTCTCAATGTAGTTACACACATTTATGCAGGAGTTGTAATCTCTCCATTTTCAGTTTAATGGACGTTTATTGTGTTTCACATAAATCATACATATACTTAATTATTATAAAGTGACTAATAATAAAACCATTTTGGATTAACAAAAAACAACAGATGTTTTGATATAATTTTTTCTATAAAACAGACTCTTAATTTATTTATGCAACATACCGACTGTAAGGTCGTTGCCCCCAAGTCCTTGCCACTCAATGGTCCAGCCTCCGCACTGATAGCCCAAGTTATCGGCATGAGTTCCAGCAACGAGTATTTTTGCAGCTTTCTTCGGAAGGGGAAGCAAAGGCCGACTATGGACTTTCCCGTTCTTTAGGAGGACGAGTGACTTTCTAACAGCCTCCCTTGCAATTTCCCTATGCTCCTGCAAAAAACTCGATTGTAATTTCAGTTTGGTACATTTTCGATTGCTGGAGATAATGAGGTCAAGAACAAGAAGCAACCTGGCTTCCAAGTTGGTTTGCTAAGCTTAGATCAGCTATCGGATTTTCAAAGAGGCCCATCACGAACTTGACCCTTAATATCCTACGCACGGCATCATTGATCCTGCTCATAGGGACGATGTTTTTTTTAACCAGCAATTTCAGATCATCTATGAATTCTTGGAATTTATCGGGGAGCATAAACTGCACAAGATAAGCTAATCAAATGAGGAAACTATTTACAAGATACTGATTGTGGATATTCATGATTGTACTAATGTGCATAACTAACCATGTCTATTCCTGCAAGAACTCCAGCTTGGACAGAGTAAGTGTAGTTTGAACGAGGTGGATCTGTAATCCTGTCAATCCCTTCCCAATCCGTTATTACAAAGCCCTGAAGTTTATGATTCACACAATCAATCAATGATGATTTCACAAAAGTTTCATCTAACAAATCCATATTCTTTGAAGTTAATTAAAAATGTTGATGAGTATACCCTGAATTTGAGCTTGTTCTTTAGTAAGCCAGTAATAAGATCACGATTAGCATGCATCTTCCGCCCGTTCCAGCTGTTGTAAGATATCATAACGGTCGCAACACCCTTTCTGATGGAGTCGAGGTATGCTGGCATGTGGATGTTAAGCAGCCCTTTGTAGTCGATCACAGTATTGTTCTCATCGATCCCCCTCACTGTGCCGCCATCTCCCACAAAGTGCTTTGCAGATCCAACAACTGTTGTCCTTTGATATCACACAAGTTGTATAAGTTGTTATGTTAAAAAGTATCAGTTGTGTAAAAGTTAAGGGCAACCATGTCTAGCAAAATATATGGCCTAGCTTTTAAAATTAGAAGTTGGGATAGTGTAAGCTTATTATCCCAATTGAGAAATGATTGCTTAAATGCTACAAAGCTCATGCCATGTGACATCAGGACAGCCCTTGTGATACAAAAAGGACAGATTCTAAGGAAATAGTGATAGCATTTTAAAGTTGAAATGATAAGTAGAAAAAACAAAGGGCCTACTTTTTGGCAGCAACAAACGGAACACCCTTGCGGTGGTTGGTAGGGAGATCACCCTGCAAACCAGGTATGATCTCAGTCATTTGTTGAACAATCTTATGGTCTTCGCTGTAGCTTTCGTAGCAACGGCCCCATCTCGGATCTCTACAGACCTGTAATCATTATTAACAAGCAAGCAATATGATCACAAATCAAGAATTGTGAAACGGAGGAACATTAGGCAAGTTATCGAATTTGCTTACAGCTATACAAGGCGCAAAGGCGTAGGTAATTCCTGTGGCTCTAACTTCAACTGCAGTAGCAGCTCCAATCCTCTTCAAAAGTTCTGGATCTCTGTTAACAATTTATTGATGATTGTCAAGATAATTATTGATCCATCCATCTTATCTTATGATAATCAGTTTAATAATCGAGTCATATCAATGAAACCTGTTTAAGTTTGAGTTTGTAAAAAGACATCAAAGTGTCATCACCCCTTGATTTGAATTTTCATTTTCATCCCACAAATTTCAACAAAAGATGAATTGCTTTCAGCTTTCCAGATTAGGACAAAGGTGTGATCTAGACATGATGAAGACAACAAAAGGCGAAGATAATATTCTCTCCGTCCCTCTATCAACTTCTACTTTTTTGCAACAACTTTCTACTTTTTAATTCACTTTTTCATTTAAATACATTACTTTTGCTTTTTCTATCAGATCACTAGTGGAAAAATTATAAAGGGACGGAGGGAGTATAATTTTTAAGGTGAAAAAACAGACACCATTCCCAAATTTTCCTTCCTAGAGCGACAGAGATATTTACATTTGTTTTTAGCTGTGATTGATGGACTATACCCACTATGTATGTTTATGCTTAAATGATGCATTTATCATCTTCACACCCAAATTTTTGCATCACCATTTCAAACCATCAAGAACACACCTCAAAGAAAGTCACAAATACAAATTAAATTCCAAGCATTTTACCTTGTGACACCAAGTCCAACATTGTGAGGGAAAATGGTAGCCTTGTAGACATTGTTGTGGCCATGGACAGCATCAACCCCATAGATCATGGGGATCCCAAGACGGGTCGAAAGTGAAGCCTTTTGGAGCTCATTCACCATATTAACCCATTCTTCAGCTGTGGCTTTTGGAGATGGAACACTCCCCCCTCCACTCAACACACTCCCTGCAACAAATACAAGTAAAAGTTGAGCCATTGATAAGGTTATAAGTTATGAGAAGCTGAGAAAAGGGAAATCACCTAAGAAGCTGTTCTTCATTATATCAGCGGTGGCCACCTTCCTCTCGAGCTGAATCATTTGCCCAATCTTTTCTTCGAGGGTCATCCTTCTCATCAAATTCTTGATTCTAACATTCAAGGGCTGTTTGGGGTCTTTGTATTTGAGGTACTCTGCTTCTGCAACAGCACCAAACAAGCACACCACCACCACCACCACAAACGTTCTCAATCTATCGACCCCCATTTGCCCCCTTTTTTCAAAATCTCTGCAAAACAAACAACACCACATTAACAACAGACATTTGTAATTGAAAATAAAAGCATAACGTCAGCTCACAAATGTATTTGTGTTGGAGGGCAGGGCTTCACTGTTAAAAAAAATGTGTCTCCCTATATGCTTTATATAATGGGCCTGAATGTGAGTTTTGTTGGTTTCTCAGCGCCAAAGGTGACCGAGGGGGAGGCAGGGTAAGTGGCTTTTTTAGACAGTTTTTAAAAAAGTTTGAATCTTTACTATATATGGAGAGTGAGAGGGAGATAAGATATCCTATCACCGCCTCTTCTCATTAATGATTGAAGAAAAAAATTTATGGATATTTTTTAAGTGATCGTTTAAACGTGCTTATATTATCCAAAATCCATTCCACCCAATGGCCTGGTATATTTTTTAAATTATGGTGCATTTATTTCTAATACCACTATAATTTATTTTTTTAGATACTTCAGAGTAAATTTCTTACTATAAAAAAGTAAAAACAGTATTTTATATATTAAAAAATAAATCTTTTTTTAAAAATAAATGTGAGTTTTGTTGGTTTCACTACGCCAAAGGAGGAGGTGAGTTTTGGTCAGTTTTTGAAAAAGTTGAATCTTCAGTATATATTATGTATGGTGAGTGAGAGTAAGAAGATATTTTTGATTAATGATTAAAACTTATGGATATTTTTTAAGTGATCTTACGTCGTTTAAACGTGCTTATTTTATCAAAAATCCATTCCACCCAATGGCCGGGTATATTTTTGAAATTATTGTGCATTTATTTCTAATAATGTCACTTATTTTGCTGGGTAATACTTCCATCGTACCATTATAAATTCTTTTTTTTATTTAGATATTTCAGTGTAAATTTTTTTATTATATAAAAAGTAAAATTAGCATTTTATATATTAATTTTTTTTAAATAATTACTCCCTCTATTTTAGGAGAATTTGCACTCCTGTAATTTTAGGTTTTTAAAAAGGGTTAAAATCAATTTGTCACATGTACTATACCACTTATTTCAATTTGCAACATGTATTATTTTTTTTATCAGATTGCAACCTGTACTAAGAAAAATTTACAAAAATGCTACCTAAAGTTAATTTTTGTTCTTTTTTTTTACAGTGCTATATTTGTTAAGATTATACTCGTAATTTCATATTATTTATTTATTTATTTTATATTATACTCCCTCCGTCCCGTAGGAATTTGCACCCTACGGGACGACACATTCTTTAAGAAAAACGTGTTTTATATATAAAGTAGTGGCATATGGGTAAATATGTGTATAGATTTGTGAATGTGCACGTAAATCAATTTTTCTTTTTTTAGTAGTGTGCAAATTTTTGTGAGACGTCCAAATAAGGAAAATGTGCAAATTCTTGTGGGACAGAGGGAGTAATTATTAATAATAAAAAATTGACGTTAAAAAAATATAATTTCTATAGAACGAAAATAACATAATTGGAATTCGATTTTTACCGGCATCGATTTTTATGTGGCAAAAATAAATATAAATAAATTATTGATATGAATTGACGAATATAACCTTGAAAAATATAGCATTGACAAGAAAAAAGAATAAAACTTAAGTATATGTTGCAATTGATCAATTTTTCATAGTATAGGTTTCAGTTTGATAAAAAAATTAGTACGGGTTGCAAATTGAAATAAGTGATATAGTACATGTGGCAAATTGATATTAACCCTTTTAAAAATATATGTATTTCTAAATAAAATTAGTGACATGGCTAAATATGTGTATAATTGTATGAGTGTGCATATAAATTGATTTTTTAGTGTGTAAATTTTTGTGAAATATTCAAATAAAGAATTTGTGCACCTTTATATGTAATAGAGTGAGTATCTTTATTCATATATATAATTTCATGTTATTTTACCCAAAAGTCAATACATATTCTGTCATTTAATAGTTTTAATCAGTAAAAATTTTATTTTATTCGAAAATAAGAATAAGGCATATCATAAGAAAGCAACTTTACAAGCACATGCCTTATTCTAGGATCAATAATCCAATGACTATAGTAAAATTATCTTATTTATTATAATTAAAAGAAAAATTAATATCATATGAATATGATCCACCATATTTATCTTCTTTAATTTATATTTATTCTTATTAATAATTATAATTATTTTATATTTATCCTAATTTCTCTATAAAATAAATTCAACGCTCCTAAATTAGACTAGCTATTTCTTATAAATTAGGATGACGATAATGACAGCTGGTTCTTGTCATCAAATTAAGATGAACAGCTTAGATAAAGAAATTCATCTTGTATTAGGAATATTTAAATATTAGCTTAGTCACATAACCTATAATGCACAAATTCTTAAAAAAAATAAGTATGCAGTATCGGATACACGAAGGGTGCGAATGCGATTCATGTGGGATTCGCACGGGATACGCCACGTGGCGTATCCCTGGGAATTTTTTTTAAAAAAGTTTAGGATACGCCTATCGGATACGTTTTATAGAAGAATCTGATACGCGGAGGGTGCGGCGGGGTTTATTTTTCAAATAATTTTTTTTTTTAATTTTTGAAAGTAAAAATCAATATATTAAATAATATGAAAATCACAAAAAAAAGAATAAAAAATGCAATGCAACAAAAGAATATTAAATAATATTAATATTCATTAATAAAATTAAAATATACTTTTTAATATGTGATTTTATTGTGGAGTTGTGAACTATTTTTCAAATTTATTAAATTTTTACTTGTGCGTACAATATATGAATATGAACTATTAAGTATGAATTTGAATTTTTTTATATTTAAGTTTTACTTAAATTGAAGTAGTGTTATTTATTAAACATGACTATTTTCTTTGGTGATGAACCAAATAATGATGAACGATGATTCGAATTAGGTCAATTATGTTATATATTATTTGAATTTTATTTGAACTTTCTAAACTTGGTTAAGTAGTGACTTAAATTGCAAGAATTGTTTTAGTTTTAGATTGATTGAATTTTTATTTAAGACTTTTATGATAAATTGTTGATGATATTTGAATATTATATATATATTATATAATAAAATATTAATAAATAAACGTATCATTGTCATATCGCACCCTAAAATTTTCAAAAAATAGAATTTCCGCACCCGTATCCTATCTCACCCGCACCCGTACTCCCGCACCTATGCAACCCTGCACATAACTAATCTTCATTATCAAATTCCTCCAACACAATTATTCACTTGTAAATTGTTCATTGGGTATTATAAATTATTCTTTAGATATTATAAATTGTCCTTTGTGTATTATAAGATGTTCTTTGATATAATAAATTGTTCTTTGAGTATTACTCGTTTATTAATTAATTATTTATAATTATTCATTTATAAATTATTCTTTGGATATTATATTTTGTTCTTTGAGTATTATAAATTGTTCTCTAGGTATTATAAATTATTCTTTGGGTTTATATATTTATCAATTATAAATTGTTCATTGGGTATTATAAACTATTCTCTGGGTATTATAAGTTGTTCTTTGTGTATTATAAATTATTCTTTGAGTATTTACTCGTTCATTAATTAATTATTTATTAATCATTTATTTATAAATTATTTTTTGGATATTATATATTATTCTTTGAGTATTATAAATTGTTCTTTAGGTATTATAAATATGTTTGGGTTTATTCATTTATAAATTGTTCACTGGGTATTATAAATATTTTTTTGGGTTATTATAAGTTGTTCTTTGGGCATACTCATCATGCAATCAGAGTGCATCAAGTGATCATGACCAAATATTAACATACATGCAGCAACATTTTTAATATTTTTTAACGACCTTGATGTTGCAGTTAGAGGTATGATCTAAATAAGAATTTTCCATAAGTTCTCTTTACGTCCATGAAATCATAGTGAGTTGTGTGACCTCTGGCTAGGGTGATACCAAGGGATCTGCTAGGGGTGGGTATGGAGCTTCTAGTAAAAATACGGTAGGGACGCAGTTGGGTTCCAACCCTCGATCGGGTACTTCCAGTTATTCTTGTTTCCAGCTGAAAATGTTTGAGGGGGGTTTTGTTGGACCGATTGGGCTGGTGATGAAGCTTCTTGCTGGAGAAGAAATTGGATTGGAAATAGTTAAAATTGATTTTAAATTTTGGGTATACCTGATACACCCGGGTACACCCAAGTCATACTCAATGGATTATGTCATGAATATTTCATAGGTGAAAAGGTTCTGCCCAATTCGCGAAAGGCCCATCAAGGCCAAGTCAAGACAGGGCAAGAGAGATTCAAGTCGTTTGAAGGCTCAGGAAGAAGAGTGACAAAGTCAGAGACCCTAACTGTCAGGAACTTGAGTAACAAGCCATGGCAGTACGTGGGGAAGATCTTGGATGTAATGCACTGATTCTATTCCAGCACTAGAGATCTTTATTCCAAAATATGTGTCCAGCTGTCACAAGGCTATTGGTCGAAGCATCTTTGGCAATTGCACACAATCTCCATGATCTTTGAGACACAACTGAACGTGCTCCTCCAGCCTGTGGAAACCGCCAGACATGGGTCTTCACGTTAGCCTTAGGATACATTTATAAATAAGCCACTGGATGGCACAAAATAATATATGTTCTTACACGAACACTCAATCTCTTGTATTCAGCATTACTTTGTTTCTATTAATACAAGAACATATACACGTTCAAGTCCTAGTCCTTGGAATAGAAGGCTAGACAAATCTTGATTTTATTTACATTTACAGTTTCTGTTATCCCATATATTAACCTATAGTTTAGGAACAAACATATTCTCTTTTTTTTAGACTAAGCAACAATCTTCCAAGTCTATGCATCTCAATTCCATGATTGTATTTCTAAAAAGTAGATATATGAAGGAATTTAGTGAGTTAGTATGCAAAATTGTCACTTAGTGCACTTTTTGTATTATAATCTCACAGCTCTTCTGGAGTTTGTAAGGATAAAAGAATTTTGAAAAAAAATGTTTTGTCAAGTTCCCTTTGATATAGTCGTTACTCATTTGGGCAATATAAGAAGCATTATCTTTATAAATTATAGTAGGTTATATGTCATATAGGGATACCACACGAAATATAAATGTATTTTACCAATGATTTTAACAAAAAATATTCTCGTGAGGTCTCATATAGAGCTATAATCTCTAAATTATTTGAAGATGTGGTTATCATAGTCTGTTTAACAGATCTCCATGAGATTATTGTACCATCATATAGAAAAGTATAACTAGTTTGAGATTTGGTATTATATGGATCAGACATATAACCATCATATGAATAACCTACTAATATTTTGTCTTAGTTTTTTGGATAAAATAAATCAATATCATGTGAACCTTGAAGATATTTTGATATGTATTTAACACCATTTCAATATCTCTATGTAGGAGAGACACTAATCTTGCAAGTAAACTTCGCTGCAAAATTGATATCATGTCTAGTGCAGTTTGCAAGATAAAATAATATATATATCAATCACGCTAAGATAATGAACTACAGGTCCTAATATTTTTTTTACAGTATCTTCTTTAGGTTTAAATGAGTCATTTTCCACTTGAAGAAAGTGAACAATCATTGTGTGCTATAATCATTAAGGGCAACCTAGATTAAATTTTATGAGTAATATCGAGCATTTGATCCAATGTATTTAAAATTGAGAAGTGTAAGCCTTAGATTAAAAAAATAACTAATGTTTAATTTAATACCGATAAATTTAGTTGCAAGTAGCATTGATTTCAGTTGGGCCAAAAAAAAATCATGTGGGCTTTCATGAATAGTGAAAATCCAATACTTTAATTAATTCGATTAATAGAAGAATAAAAAATTGTACTTAATTCCTTCCCTACATTCAGTAGCCAAACTTTTGTTTAAATAGTTGGGCTCAATTTAATTGAAAACACACTCCACACAATTTTTTTCGGTCGATTAAAAAGATGGTTAAAATATTGCTGGTATAATGTCGGCCTCCCATACTGTATAATATCAATAATTGTGATTAAATGTATCAGTCAGAGTGAGGGGTACGAGAATTAAAAAAAAAAAAAAAACCACAAAATACTATCTTTATCACCAACACTTTTCTATTTTATCAATAGCGGTATATATAAATAGGGGTTTACAGGCAGAATTGGACCAATTCAATTACAACCATATATAGGCCGTAGTCGGTGACATGAATTGGGTATAAAAAGATTTGAGTGCAAATGGAACCAAATAACATGAAATATTTGCTCATGCCCACAGCTATTGGTGTCGGGTATAAACTCAAATATTTGGCAAGCATACATAGCACTACTCTATTTGCATTTATAACATGATCCACACATCACAAATTACACATTTTTCATTGCCTACATTGTTCTGACCGTATACCCTAAACAATACATAAGAACCTACGAAATAAATAATACTCCCTCCGTCCCGATATAAGTTGTTCGTTGCTTTTGAACACACATAGTAAGGTAAAAATGAAAAAATATAAATGATGTGATATATTCATTATCACTGTTATGCATATACACTTTACCTTTTAAAAAATTAAGTATATTTTTATAACATTGATAGTATATATAAATAACAGTGATAATAATTACACATGACAGTGATACGAGTTCATGTGAACTCAAGTTCACGAGAGACTTACCCTAAAAAAAATAAGTATATGGACAACTATACTATCAAGGCAACTAAGTAACTCAATATAGGTAGAAAAATATACATTACACCCTATCAAGTAACATCAGTTCACGTTACTAATTTAGTATGTATATTAATTCATTCTATCTAACAATTTTATATGAATTTCAAATATAAAATTTATAACCCTAAGATTAATAATGGCTACCGAGCAAAACGTTATCTGAAAAAAATTTATAACAAAAATTCTCAACACCAATAAAAAAGAAATACTCCCTCCGTCCCGTAGGAATTTGCACCCTATGGGACGGCACATTTTTTAAGAAAAAATAATTTTATATATAAAGTAGTGGTATATGGGTAAATATGTATAAATGTTTGTGAGTGTGCACGTAAATCAATGCTTCCTTTTTTAGAAGTGTGCAAATTTGTGTGGGACGTCCAAATAAGAAAAGTGTGCAAATTCCTGCGGGATAGAGGGAGTACTATTTTTCAATGTTGCACAACAGCTCCATTAATTATATGTGCATTCATTAATTCTGTTACAAATAAATGAAAACAAATGAAACTACCGGGCAAAAATCTTATACATAAATAGCAGCAAACAATTTTGCTAAAAGCAATCTTGCCTCTTCAATGCTCATTCATGCTTAGGTGCAGTCGTGAGCCCAAATCCGAATGGGAAAAGCGGGTCATAATGTGGATCTCCGACATTCATGGGAAGTTGCTTCACTGATTTGAACCAAGTTCTGGCAAGCTTTCCAGTAAAAGGATAGTCTCCAAATAGTGCATCAGCTACACCCTGCCCTTCAGTTCCCGGGAGCCATGCAGCTACGAGCGCATCGATCTGGGCAACGTAAGGCTCCATCACAACCGGACGCCCAGACACGACAACCACCACACATTTGAGGACCCCACAAACATTATGGATCGTGCTCGGACCTTGGTCGATTATGGTTAGGTTCGTGCTGTCGCCATACATTTCTGCGTATGGGACCTCACCGACGACCACAATTGCGTGGGAGAATCCATTGGACTTTACGAAGTTTGAATCGGGGTTCTCATTGAAGACGACTTGTGTAGAAGGGTCGACCGTCTTTTTGATAGCAGCCAAGATTGTTGTTCCTGAAAACAAAACAAGATCGAACCATCATTGACTCTCAATTTCAATGGATTAGTTAGTTACACACATTTATGCATGAATTGCACTCTCTTTGTTTCAATTTAATGGTCATTTTTAGAGAATCCCTTCTGGTGTTTCATATAGATTCTAAAAAACGATAAAGTTGAAAAATATATTTAATATCTTTTGAAAAACAAAAAAAAGACCGATATTTTGAAACATTTTTTTCTCTAAAACGTCACATAAATTAGAACAGAAATATATATTTATTAGGCAACATACCAACTGTAAAGTCGTTGCCTTTAACTCCTTGCCAATCAATTGTCCAGCCTCCGCACTGGTAGCCCAAGTTATCGGCATGAGTTCCGGCAACTAGTATTTTTGCTGCTTTCTTTGGAAGGGGAAGCAATGGCTGACTATGGACTTTGCCGTTCTTTAGGAGGACGAGTGACTTTCTGACAGCCTCCCTGGCAATTTCCCTATGTTCCTGTAAAGAACTCGATTTTAATTTCAACTCAGCAAAGAATTTCGAATGCTGGAGATAATGAGGTCAAGTACGAGATGTAACCTGGCTTCCAAGTTGGTTTGCTAGGCTTAGATCAGCCATTGGATTTTCAAAGAGGCCCATCACAAACTTAACCCTTAATATCCTGCGAACAGCATCATCGATCCTGCTCATCGGGATGATGTTGTTTTTCACTTGCAATTTCAGAGTATCTATGAATTCTTGGAAGTTCTCCGGGAGCATAATCTGCACAAGATAAACTAACTACATGAGGAAACTATAAAGAGATACTGATTGTGAATATTCATGATTGTACTAATGTGCATAACTAACCATGTCGATTCCTGCAAGAACTCCAGCTTGAACAGAGTACGTGTAGTTCAAATGGGGTGGATCTGTAAGCCTGTCAATCCCTTGCCAATCCGATATTACAAAGCCCTGAAATTTATGATCCACGCAATCAATCAGTGATGATTTTACGAAAAGTTTCATCTTACAAATCCACATTCTTTGAAGTAAATAAAAAAGTTGATGATTAATACCCTGAACTTGAGTTTGTTCTTTAGGAAGCCAGTAACAAGATTACGGTTAGCATGCATCTTCTCACCGTTCCAGCTGGAGTAAGACACCATAACAGTCGCAACACCCTTTCTGATGGCGTCAAGGTATGCTGGCATGTGGATGCTAAGCAGTCCTTTGGAGTCGATCACAGTATTGTTCTCATCGATCCCCCTCACTGTGCCGCCATCTCCCACAAAGTGCTTTGCGCATCCAGCAACTTTTGTCCTTTGATATATATCACACAAATTGTATTAGTTGTGCATATTATAAAGCACTAGTTGTGTAAAAATTAATTGATAAGAAAAGAAACATAAAACAATTTTAAGGGCAACCACATCTAGCAAAATATATGGCCTAGCTTTAAAAGTTAGAAGTTGGGATAGTGAAAGCTCATTATTCCGATTGAGAAATTTAATTAATAATAGCATAAATGATACAAAACTAATGCCATGTGAATCAGGACAGCCCATGTGATCCAAAAAAGACAGATTTGATGGAATAATAATAGTTCTAAATTTGGGATGATAAGTAGAAAGAAAAAAGAACCTACTTTCCAGAAGAAACAAATGGAACGCCCTTGCGGTAGTTGGTAGGGAGATCACCCTGTAAACCGGGTATGATCTCAGTCATTTGTTGAACAATCTTATGGTCTTCGCTGTAGCTTTCGTAGCAACGGCCCCATCTCGGATCTCTACAGACCTGTAATCATTATTAACAAGCAAGCAAAATGATCACAAATCAAGAATTGTGAAACGGAGGAACATTAGGCAAGTCATCAAATTTGCTTACAGCTATACAGGGCGCAAAGGCGTAGGGAATTCCTGTGGCCCTAACTTCAACTGCAGTAGCAGCTCCAATCCTCTTCACAAGTTCTGGATCTCTGTTAACATTTTATTATCTTATTCCATAGATTCTCAAGAATTTAAAGAATGCAAGATCTTTTTTGAGTTATTAAAATGAATAAATTTACATCAAAGTGTCATCATCCCTTGATTTGATATTTCTTTTACATCCCACAAATTTCAATCAAAGTGCAATTCAGTTAGTTCGAGCTTGAGTGGTGTGAATTACTTTCAGCTTTACAGATTAAGACTAAGACAGAGATCTACAAGATGTAGCCATTAAAGGCAAAAATAATACTCCCTCCGTCTTTCTATAAGTTGCTCATGTTGCCATTTTCGTCCGTCTTTCTATAAGTTTCTCATTGTTTTTTTACCTTTTTTGGAAATTACTATTCACTTCTTTATTATTATTTTCAATACTTTTTACACTATTTTCATTACTTTTTCACTTTTCTCCATCACATTACTCATACTTTTTCACTTTTTCTATCACATCACTTATACTTTTTCACTTTTTCCATCACATCACTTGTACTTTTTCACTTTTACCTTAATTCGTGTGCCCAAAAGCAACGAGCAACTTATAGAAATACTGAAGGAGTAATTTTTTAAGGTGGAATACAGACACCGTATACAGATTTTCTTTTCTAGAGTGACAAAGACGTTTGCACTAGTTTTTAGCTGTGATTGATGCATTATCATATTCATACCCACTATGTTTGACTATACCCACTATTTTTGGGATTATGATGCATTATCATCTTCACACCGGCAAAAAAAAATGGGGCCCAAATATTTGCATCACCATTTCAAACCCTCAAAGAAAGCCACAAATATACATTAACCAATAAAATTCCAAGAGACAAGAGAGGATATCCATCAGTATCATGATTTACTAAACACGCTAAAGAAGGTCACCTTTTCACACAAGCTATTGTGTAGCATTTTACCTTGTGACACCAAGTCCAACATTGTGAGGGAAAATGGTAGCCTTGTAGACATTGTTGTGGCCATGGACAGCATCAATTCCATAGATCATGGGGATCCCCAGACGGGTCGAAAGTGCACCCTTTTGGAACTCATTCACCATATTAACCCAATCTTCAGCTGTGGCTTTTGGAGCTGGAACACTCCCCCCTCCACTCAACACACTCCCTGCACAAAACCCCAAGTTTTTCTTATCAGATTCCAAAAACCCTTTCTGATCTGAATGAAATGGCCAGAAAATTAACGGATCTTGATGATACCAAGTATAGTTAAGTCATTAATAATAGGTTAAAGTAGTAACAAACTCACAAAAGGGGGGAAAGGGACTACCTATGAAACTGTTCTTCATGACATCAGGGGAGGCCAACTTCCTCTCAATCTGAGTCATTTGCCCAATCTTTTCTTCGAGAGTCATCCTGCTCATCAAATCTTTGATTCTAGCGTTCAAGGGCTGTTTGGGATCTTTGTATTTGAGGTACTCTGCTTCTGCAACAGCAGCACACAAGCACACCACCACCACCAGAAACGTTCTCAATCTGTCGACCCCCATTGCCCCCCTTTTTTCTAAATCTCTGTAAAAAAAATTAACACAAACAACACCACATTAACAAACGAATGAACAGCAAGCACATTTATGATCGAAACTAAATGCTTAGAAGTCGTACCAAGCTAGAGAAACACAGCTCAATACTAATGTGTGCGAGGGCTTCACGTTGTGAAAACGTGTCTCCTCAATGCTTTAAATAATGGGGTTGAGGGTGGGGGGAATGGGTCTGAATGTAAGATTTGTTGGTTTCTGTTAGGAAATACTACTGCGCCAATGGAGGAGGGTGAGGTGAGTGTCAGTAACTTTTTTAGCGTCTCAAGGCACCTTCCAAATAGTTGAACCTTAGAGAGAGAGAGAGAGAGAGTCCACCGCCTCTTCTCAGAAATGATTGAAGAAATAAATGAAATATCGATTATTTTAACAAGTGTTGTCTAACGTCGATTAAACGTGCTTATTTTTTTCTTATTCCATTCTACTCCTCAACGGTTATATTTTGAATATATGTGCACTTACTTTTAATAATCACAAAACTTATGTAATATTGCACTAATGTTGTCTTTGTCTCCATGAAGTTATGTATTTATATGAATTTAAAAAAAATAAAAGCATTGTTAATATATTTATTAAAAATAATAATTTCCATAAAAAAATTACATATTTTTTATAAACGCATGAAAGGAATAGTGCATAAAGAAAATATAAGAGATACATGTAATACTCACTATTTAATTAAGACCTTTTCTTTTCATGTTTCAATGGCATTTCTCTATAATTTTTTTTTTCTTCTATAGTGATTTCGTTTTTAATCTGACTTTTTCTTGTGAGCTTCTATTGTGAGTTTTTGCACATTTTAATTGTAAACTCTTTTTCTATTTTCATCACTACTAGATTTTATTGGCTTCCCTACTTTTCTTTTTTTGTATTGCTGAAAATTATGTTAGTGCATAAACAAAAGAAATAGAAAGAAAATTGTGTTATTAGTTCATATCATAATACTCACTCTGTCCCATAGGAATTTGCACACTTTCCTTATTTGGACGTCCCACACAAATTTGCAAACTACTGAAAAAAGAAATATTGATTTACGTTCACACTCACAAACTTATACACATATTTACCCATATACGTATATAAAATACATTTTTCTTAAAAAAATGTGTCGTCCCGTAGGGTGCAAATTCCTACGGGATGGAGGGAGTATTATTCTATTTCTCTTATTCAAATAATAAGGCATGCATTATTTAATCAAATATTTTTTTTATTATTCAGATTTTTTTTTCATTTTCATGTAGTAGCACATGAATCTCTAAATTGAGGATTATATTTAATGATTATTCTAATATTTTTTTTGTGTGTTCTTTAAAATAATCTTTTTGCCCCCACTCTTTAAATTTTTTCCTTCTCTTAATTTTCATTGTTCATGTTATTCTATATTCTAATACATCGATTTTTCTCCATTAAAAATTAGCTTTTTATTTATATAGTTCTTTACATCAACATTATATTGTGATTATGCCATGTTTTTTACTCCCTCCGTCCATGATATTTAATATACCTTAGTTGTGCACGGTTATTAAGAAAAAGTTGATGTTGATGTTGATGTGTAAAAGTGAGTGTATTAGTATAAAGAAGTGTTAATTATTACGTGGACTAATTTTCATGGATGGAGGGAGTATATGATAACACATATTTATTCTTATATTAACACAAATATAAAAGCAAAATCTTTTTGTGTTGGATTTGTGTATTTTTTGGAAAGATTTGTTTGACATGTCATAGTACAAAAGACCTATTCTTTAACAAGAGCTTGTCCTACAAGTTGCCATCTTTTTCGGCAGCGCTTGGGTTATCAGGCTGTATACCTAGGTCTCTCTCCCAACGTTGTCAGACTCTCCTATCGAGTTTACTTCTTTCCTCAAATTTTGAGTGACGTCATTTTTTGGGTTTCAACCACCCCTCTTCTCCTTCACCACCACCGCCACCCATCCGGAAGCTACTTCTACAACTTTTATGAGTGTCTTATTGAAATTTTGCTCACCATAGTGTGATTTCTATCCATTTAATTTGTTGGGTTCATAGCACCAACGCATTGTCGCCACTGCGCCTCCACCACTCTTGGTGATGATTTTTTCAATGAGTTGATCTACTCCATTGGCCAGTGTCCAATTAACAAATCAGCCTATTGAATTTTTTTGTTTTGTTAGTTTTATGTTATTTCATTTCTATTCTTTATGAGATAGATGACGATATAGATTTAGATGGTGTGAGACATCTTAGTGTAGGATGTTCTTATTTACCAATGGACCTTTAAAATCTCGTGTCTGTCACTTTTATTTACTCTTCATGTCCATTCAATTGGTTTGAACTAATCTTTATTCCTCTCATGAAAATTGTCTATCTAAATTAATTATTGATTATAAAAAATTAATTGATGTCAAAAAATAAATTCCTCCATCTCAAAATTATTTACATATTTATCTATTAAGATATCTCAACATTACGTGCACACCCTAAAAAAATAATTTGTCCATATGCTCATATAAATATACACATATTTATCCATACGTTATTATTTTAACCAAAAAAATAATTTCTTGATTTGTGCATACTAATAAATATTTTCGTAATCTCATGCTGGAGAGAGTTACTCGGTTCAATTAATAATATTATTTAGTTTATTAAATAAAATTACTCAAAATAAAACTAGACGTGTACAAATTATCATACAAATTAAGTAGAAATATTAAATGCTACTAGAATTGTATTTTTTTCCTTACATTCTTCTTAACATTTCACCTTTACACAAGATGTTATAGAATTAATTGAAATTTTATTAAAAATAAGTGCGTTAACTAAAGTTATCTTGAACAATTAAAACATAGCTAATGTGTTCAATTACAAAAAAATCTATAATATTGGACACGAAAATAGTAAGAAAAATCTGTTAAAGTTACATGGAGATTGGAGAATATTATTCATGCCTTTCTAGTTTTTTTTTTTTTTTTTGGTGCAGATGGTATTTCCTTTTTGTGAGTGGGACCTACTTATCGTAACGGATATATTGGTCCAGATCTCTTTTCTTAATTTTGTTTAAGGTATTAATTATGGTATATTGGTTAAAAAAAATTACTCCCTCTATTCCACAGGAATTTGCACACTTTCCTTATTTGGACGTCCCACATGAATTTGCACACTACTAAAAAAGGAAACATTGATTTACGTGCACACTCACAAACCTTTACACATATTTACCCATATGCCACTACTTTATATATAAAACACGTTTTTCTTAAAAAATGTGCCGTCCCGTAGGGTGCAAATTCCTACGGGACGGAGGGAGTATTATATTTATAAATTGATTCAAAAATTTTACACGATAGTATACTTTTTTGCACGGAAGATTTTTGTTTTGCACATAACGAATATGTAATTTTTGTTAACCATATTATACATCTCCCTATTAATTAAGTAGCATTAATATTGTTTTGACCCAAGAGACGTATTGTTTACAGATTCTAACCCTAACGTCACGCATTTACCAATTTTAAAAAATAAAATAATTTAGACAAAAGTGCAGTTTAAGATATGTTTATTTGACCAAAGTGTGGAAGGGACCGTAATTCTTCTCTTAAATTCAAAATTAGTGACCGTTGGAAATTATAAAATTGTCATTTACCTTTGTTTTGGTAACGACAATCTACATTGATATGATCTAGCATTATGGGTTTTTGTCCCAAGGATGATCTGACGTAGCAACAAGATAACATTATTCAAATGAAAAATATTTATGAATTAGGTATATCGTGCAACTTGAATATATATGTAAATAGTTAAATTTTTTTTTTAACAGTTATAATAGTTTATATTGAATAATTACAATTATAATTGTTAGTGAAACAATTCTTGTATTTGATTAGAGATGATGATGGATTATGAAAAAAAAAAAAGAGTAAATACGAATAATCTATTGGATAGTAAATATGTTTGATTAGAGATGAAAAAATACAAGTAAATAAAAATTTATGTCAAATTAAAATTGACATATATAATTTTTTTTATTATTATTATTATTAGCCAGTGGAATAACGATTTTAGTGAAATTTTTTTTTTTGAAGAAATGAAAAAATAAATAAAAATTAGAATGAGTAAGTAATTAAAAAGTGATTTAATTGCATCAAAATTGTTTAAAAATAGATGTATATGTATTAAAACAGTGGACGAGTATAGATGTATTATAGGAGTAGAGTAATTTTTAATGGAGTTTTGGACGTGGAAATCCAAAATAGAATGAGATAGTAGACAAGACCATCCTCATCACCATTTCTAAACAAACACTATCTAACTGTTCAATTAAACTAATTGTAACTGTTAAAAAATATATTTGAATTATATGGGGAACATGGTACGTACAATACTTTTGTCATATTAGCATTATTATTACTATCGATTTACATAAGAAATAATAAATCGTCTGAATATGCCTGTACATGCCACGATTCATTACTCCCTTCATACTTTAAAATTTTGCACCCTACCGAATAGCACATTTTTTAAGAAAGTAGTAGTATATAGATAAATATATGTATAATTTAGTGAATGTACACATAAATTACTCCTTCTGTCCACCACATATATGCACATTTCTTTACATGTGGTTTAATGCAATATGTTAGAGGATATTTTAGGGTATTGTGGGGTCCGTTTATGAATAAAAATCATATTTTTGGGATGCACTTTCCAAAAATATGATTTTTATTAATAAACGGACCCCACAATACCCTAAAATATCCTCCTACATATTGCATTAAACCACGTGCAAAGAAAAGTGCATATATTTGGTGGACATGGGGAGTAATATTTTCTTTTTTAGTACTCCTTCAGTCCCAGGGGTACTTGCACCCCTGAGATGACACACGGTTTAAGAAAAATGTATTTTTTAAATAAAGTAGTGGTGTGTGTGCACGCAAATCGATATTTCCCTTTTAAGTAGTGTGCAAATTGATTTGGGACAACCCAAAATGGAAAGTGTGCAAATTGATCTGGGACGGAGGAAGTACTATTCAAATCTATGTGGATATCCAAAAAATAAAAGTGTGCAAATTCATATGGGTCAGAGAGAATAAATTTTTTTTTTTTTTTAAGGGACTACAATTCAATACATTAAAATATATGATGTACGTATATTTTATTACAAATATACAGTGTTCTCAAGGAGTTCACATTAAACAAATCTATGTGAATATCCAAAAGATAAAAGTGTACAAATTTATATAGGTGATAAAAGTGTGCAAATTTATATGGTACGGAAAGAATAATTTTTTTTTTTACAAATATAGTTTACTTAAGGAGTACACATTAAAACACATTCCCTTGCTAGATTTACATTTATGTACATGGAGGACTATACAGAAATCACAGCAAAGAACCAAGAAGTGTTGAAATTAATTTAGTGAGATGCTCTAACCCCCCTAGGACCTGTTGTGAGACCAAACCCAAATGGAAATAAAGGATCATAATGTGAATCACCAACATTCATCGGTAGCTGATCGACTCTCCTGAACCACGTACGCGCTAGCTTCCCCGTAAACCCATACCCACCATACAATACATCGGTAATACCTTGGCCTTCTGTCCCCGGGAGCCAAGCAGCCACCAATGCATCAATCTTTTCAAGATAAGGCTCTATAACAACGGGTCGTCCAGAAATTAGAACCACAACACATTTAACTGATTCACATACATTGCTGATCGTTGTGTAACCAGGCTCGTATATAGTCAGGGTCTGGCTATCACCAGATGTTTCTACATATGGTAGCTCTCCCACAGCAACTATAGCATATGAGAAGTTATTGGCCTTCATAAATTCTTTATCAGGATTCTCATTGTACACAACTAAAGTTTCTGGATCCACACAACTTTTCACTGCTTCTAAAATAGTGGTACCTATTACCAGTTTATATAACAATTTAGCATCAGTAAATTGTAGGATTATTATCATAACAAGAAAAATGGGTGTGAGGGTATGGGGCTGGGGGTCGGGGTTAGGATCCATGTCGAGTAAGGGTCTATTTGACTTACACTTATTTTAAACATCTTATTAGCTCTATAAGTTGAGCTTATAAATTGTTAAAATGCTTTACCAATAAATTACTCTCTCTGTCCCATAGGAATTTGCACACTTTCTTTATTTGGACGTCCTACACAAATTTGCACACTACTAAAAAAGGGAACATTGATTTACGTGCACACTCACAAACCTATACATATATTTACCCATATACCACTACTTTATATATAAAACACATATTTCTTAAAAAATGTGCCGTCCCGTAGGGTGCAAATTCCTACGGGACGGAGGGAGTATAAGTTCTTCGTCAATTTGATGTAATTATAATTTTAATATAAATTATTATATTCTATGTTTTTATGTTAAGGGATCAGTATCACCAACCATCTTAAAATGGAGGACGAGGTGATTTCTGGTTTTTTAAATATTAAATATAACTTAGTAAGTCGGAATGTCAATACATTTTTTAAAGCTTATATACTATTTTTTTTAAACTATATTTTTAAAATCTTATAAGTTTTTTAAGAATATTTTTACCACACACTTTATGAAAGCTTATAAGCTCATATATATCTTCATTGCCCAAAAATCTTTTTTACTAAGCATAAGTCACCTAAAGATCTTCACTTCCCATATTTTCTTGTGTGATAAATTTGAACTAAAATGAACATATGACATACCATGTGGCATGTGCATGAGATCTAACTTACCAACTGTGATGTTTCCTGATAGTCCTTCCCATGTTATGGTCCATCCACCACACTGATTGCCTATGTTATCAGCATGACTTCCAGCCACAAGAATCCTATCAGACCTACCTGGAAGGGGAAGCAATGGCTCGTTTCCATCTTTACCATTTTTTAATAAAACAAGCGATTTCCTCACAGCTTCCCTAGCTAACTCCCTGTGCTCCTATCTCACAAATTAATTGACAAGAAAGAGTATAAATGACAAAGGCGAAGGAGAAATAAAGTAATAATTAAAATGTGGATATAATTATTGACCTTGCTTCCGAGATGGCTAGCAAAACTAAAATCAGCCAAAGGATTCTCGAAAAGTCCCATGATAAATTTAACCCTCAAGATCCTCCTTACTGCATCATTAATTCTGCTAATTGGGATGAAGTTCTTCTTCACCAATGAAGTAAGTTCATCAATGAACTCCACATATTCGTCCGGAACCATAACCTGTTAAAAATACAATCCATATTCGATTTACATTGATTTAAAGGTTATAATTTCCAATCAAAACTTCATACCATATCAATTCCAGCATGAATACCAGCTTGAACAGAGTATGTATAGTTTGCATGAGATGGGGAGGTTATTAGATCTAGGCCTCGCATATCAGAAATGACAAAGCCCTGCTCAAACGTAGATAAATAATTATGCTTCTCTTTATCAAGCTACAATTAGAGGAAAAATTTCAGAGGTCAGCATCTTTACTTGGAATTTGAGTGTTTCCTTTAGGTATCCAGTTATGAGATCATAATTAGTATGCATCTTAACTCCATTCCAGCTTGAGAAAGATATCATCACTGTTGCAATTCCCTTTCTGATTGAGTCTAGATAAGCTGGCATATGGATATTCAGCAACCCATTCCAATCTATAATCGTGTTATTCTCGTTGATACCATCCTTTGTGCCACCATCTCCTACAAAATGCTTAGCACATCCCGCCACTTTTGACCTATCACCGCCAAGAGAGTGTGAGAATGAGAGTTTAAAATTACAGTTGAAAGACTATCAACAAATGATGGTAACATTGTCAGGTTCAGATCGTGTGTACCTTTGACCTACAAATGGGAAGTTTTTTGGATAATTAGATGGAACATCTCCTTGTAGACCAGGGATGATCTCTGTCATTAATTGCACGATCTCATGATCTTCACTATAACTTTCATAACAACGGCCCCATCTCGGGTCCCTACATACCTGCAAAGAGGGCTGATGAGCGATGTACAGTATGCAGACTAATGAATGATAGCATTAACATCATCTACCGCTATACAAGGAGCAAAACTGTAGGGAATTCCTGTTGCTCTAACTTCAAGAGCTGTTGCAGCACCAATCTTTTTAACAAGTTCCGGATCCCTGATATAGTTTCATGGAGTTCATACCAATCTTACTCGATTAGTCATTAAATTCAAAGCAATTACCAATCCAATTCACACAATACACAAAATTCTTGATTCCATCCATACAAAAAAAATATTGATCATGAAAATAGAAGAAGACTTGCCTGGTAACACCAAGGCCAACATTGTGAGGGAAAATCGTGGCGTTATATACATTATTATTTCCATGAGCACCATCGATTCCATAAAGCAACGGTATTCCCAGACGAGTAGAAAGAGCACCCTTTTGGAAATCATTCACCATATTGATCCAATCCTCAGCTGAAGCTCTAGGGCATGGAACACTCCCTCCCCCACTCACAATGCTCCCTGTTGCAAAACAATTCCTACTGAATTTGCTTAAAACTTGTACAATATTTCAAATTAAATAATCCAGAAGACGTATCAGAACAAGAAACGAATTCCCATGGATGCAGTGTGGAAATTTTGCACAAGCAATTTGTTCATCTTACACCAAGTATACAAGTCATTTTAACCAATCTTCAATCAATAATATATGATATCATTCACAAAATTTGGGGGTTTCTTGAAATTAATTCAATTCTCAAGGCACTCCATAAAATCTAGAGAGGTTTCTAGAAATTCATTCACTGCTCAACTCAACAGGGTGTAAATTAAAAATAAAAATTGTGCAGTTCATCAAAATCTTCAACAGAAAAGGAATTTCACTATTCCATGAAATTCAACAACATTAATCATGAAATACTAATTCAGCGGACTTACCGATGAAATATTTGTTGACGACATGAGCAGATGAAACCTCGCGCTCGATCTGTGTCATTTGTCCAATCTTTTCTTCAAGTGTCATTCTACTCATCAAGTCTCTGATTCGCACCTTCAGTGGCTGCTTGGGATCCTTGTATTTCAAGTACTCCGCCTCCACAGCCACCCTCCACAACCACAGCACCGCCGCCGCCGCCATGAGCCGCTTCATGCTGATCATCGTTAATCATGAAATCTTCTTCTTGTGAATGTCAAAAGAGCATTTCAGTGGTAGTCGGTGCAAGCAATGTTTTCAGAACCGGACCGGTGACCAAACCGGTTAAGGCACCGGTTCACGGTTCGACCGGTTCAACCGGTTGGACCGGCGGTTCAACCGTTAAAATTATTTATACCTATTTTTTTTTTTATTCTCTATGTTAATAAAATAAATATTCACTCATAAAAATTAAATTAATACAATATAATCATTTTCCTTTTTTTTTAAAGATAATTTGAGAAAGTTGGGCCAAAATTTCATTAATGGCCATGGCCCATTAAACCTATATCTAAACCTAAAATTTCAGAAACCCACTTATCCACATTGTACCGTCTATTATACTCTTGTAGTCTTGTTCTCTTTCTCTACCGATTTTCAGCGGCTAGGCATCGCCGCCTCCTCCACCTCAACCGCCGCCTCCTCCCACGCCTGTGCGCTACATCAGACAGCCTCGCCTCCGCGCTGCCACACGCGACGCACCCCCTGCCGTCCACGGCCACGCCGCCTCCTCCACCTCAACCGCCGCCTCCTCCCACGCCTGTGCTCTACATCAGACAGCCTCGCCTCCGTGCTTCCACACGCGACGCACCCCCTGCCGTCCACGGCCACGCCGCCTCCTCCCACGCCTCGCCCGCCTAGGGGCGCCGAGGCGGTTTGCCGGAAAAATCCGCCTCTTTTCGGATTAACCGGTTCAACCGTTTCGGGCGGTTTTTCCGGACCGGTTCAACCCCCAAAACGGTTTTTAAGCATGTTCCGGACCGGTGTCGAGGCCGGTTCCCGGTTCAATCGGTTGAACCGGCCGGTCCGGTTTTAACATCATTGGGTGCAAGCACATGAATTGCCATTAATGATTCTACAGTACTCCCTCCGTACGGATTAAGAAAAAAACAAAATATTCAATGTGACTTTAATTAATAAAATATAAAAAGTACTCTCTCCGTCCATAAAAATTAGACTACCTTGTCAATTTACGGTTATTAAGAATAATTGATATGTAAAAGTGAGTGTATTAGTATAAAAAAATATTTAATTATTAAAAAAATATTTAATGTGATGTGTAAAAGTGAGTATATGTGTATAAAAATAAAAATAATAATTATAAATTTTCTACTTTAGCTAAGTAAATCATTTATTGTAGACGATCATTTAAGGCAACATGGACCATTTATCATGTACGGGGAGTATTTATTAACTAATTAATTAACATCACCTTTGTCAAATTTCTAATTGAAAAATGTGGAGTATTTTATATTCTAATCCTTATGTTTATAATTAGTGCCTAACACAAAACATCCGTCATGTAATAATTTCTCCAATGCAAAATTTAGTATGCATTTTAATAGTATAAAATTTATAACGTTATATTATTTTGTACATGCATTTTCTTTTATTAGATGCAATTAGTAATACTGATGTTATATAATTTTATAATATAAAATAATATGATAGCACTAAATACAATAATATTAATAAGCGTATGTAATGATATTAATTTTATCTTATAAAATTGTGCCTATCTTTTGTTTTTCAAATTAAATTAAGAGTATGATTATTAATAATTAATACAAAGAATTTTCTTAATATATGGAATGATACGATACCAACACAAAAATATAAATTTAAAATGCATTTCAATAAGGATACATCAATTTATTTTATTTAAAAAATAAATAAATTAAATTTATGTAAAAAAAAAAAAATTTATCTCATTCAAAACTTAAGCATATTTATATATTAATCTAATTAACAAAGCAACAATTTAAATATTATCAACCCAATACATTATTCAAAGAGTTTCACATTCATTTAAGTTACATTACACATTAAAATTCAATTAACATTTAAAGTATGTTCATGTCTAATAAATTAATTGAATTCACGTACAAAATTCATGAATTCGTTGGATTTTTTTTATTACTATTAACAATTCACCAATTGATAGATTCTCGAATTCAAAAATAGCAAATACTTTTAAGGATAGATACGAATCCAAAACAGTAACTTGATATTTTCAGAAAAAATCTCTAATATGCTCGCACGTTTTAGTTTAAAACCCAACCACTTGCTTTAATTAGAAATAGTATCATAGACAAAAAGTTAGTATCATAGACAAAAAGTTATATGATTCGTGTGAACTCGAATTTATTAATTATTACTGTCATGTGTTTGTGTTATTAATTTATTACTATTATATAGATTTATTATTGGAAGACAATTCAATATACCTACTTTCAACTTCACAAAATTTATTTTACCCATTTCAAATATAAATAATTTTTTCTATCTATTTTCAATTTCAAACAATCTTTTTTACCCATATAACCGACAAACATCATTATCTAATTATTTCACCACACTTCACCATACCCCACCCCACCCTACCCCACCTCCACCCCACTCTATTTGATATTTATTTAATTTAATATTTTAAAAGATATAATTTTAATAAATTAACTAATTATAATATTTTTATCATATATATGTGATTATTTGAATTCTCTATTTAGACTATTTTAATATATAATGCATATTAATAAATATTATAATATAAAATTAAATTTTAATACAAATTAATTAATATTATAGTTTATAAGAGTATAAAAATATTTAATTTGTGATATTTGAAAATATATTTATTAAAATTTAATTAACACGAAAGCATTTTCCACATCAAATTAAATTAATTTTTTTAATATTTTACCAAATTATCTTTATAAAAATTTAATAAAAATCAGTGTTCTAAAAGTCGCTAGTCGCTAGTCGGTCGGACCACTAGGGTCTAGCGACTAGAGGGACTAGTCGGGGACTAGTCGGAAACTCCTAAACGGTAAATATAATTAATTATTTAATAAATTAATAATATATTATGTATAAAATAATAATAAACTTTTTTTTAATATTTTTTTAATTAATAAAATTATAATGGCCCACTAATAAGTAATATATAAATGGGAAAGTTGGGCCAAAAGCCCATGAGACCATGGCTATATCTAAACCTAAAATTTCAGAAACCCACTTATCCACACTGTACCATCTATTATACTCTTGTTCTCTTCCTCGATCATTACCACGGATTTTCAGCGGCTGCCTCCTCCACCTCAACCGCCGCCTCCTCCCATGCCGACCACGCATGTGCGCTACATCAGACAAAGTCGCCCTCCTCCCACGCCTGCGACGCCCACGCTTGCGCGCTACACCGGTCATCTGTTCGCCGAAGAAGACAGCAGCGCCGCCGAAAAAGCTCACCAATCGACGCCGGAGAAGACATCTGGACGTGTAAGTCGCCGACTTGGCGCCTAAACCCGACTAGTCGGCGTCTAGGCGCCGACTAAAGAACCGAACGTTTTTTCTTACCGATTTGGGGTTTATCGGGTCGGTGTCGGCCGACTAGCGACTAGTCGGCCGACTAGGCCATTTTTTAGAACACTGATAAAAATTTAATTTTAAACTTTAATTTTTATTAATAGCAAATCAGTGATTAATCAATAAATTTTTTTTATACAAAAATACTAATTAAAAAATTCACTCTAATATTTAAAATACAAACTCTCTCTTTCTATTTATATTTATTTACCTATTAAATAGTTTATAAAGTCTAACATATCCCCTATATGAGGGTGGTGTAGTTATGAGAATAAGGTGGGGCACAATTCAAAGTTATTAACTCTTTTATACCCATTTTATAAGGGTATATATTTCTTTTATGATAAATTGGGTATAAAAGATGTTTTAAAGTAGATGTGGGTAAAATAAATTTTTAAAAGTTGAAAATGGGTATATTGTGGTATTCCCACTTTATTATTACTGTTTTGTACTTATGTATGTGCATTATCACTGTTAAAAAATCAAGTATATCTTTTGTAACAGTAATAATATATATGAATAGCAGTGATAATTCTAACAATAATACAAATTCTTGCAAATTCGAGTTCACAAGAAATCTACTCAATATCAATATATCATATTATCTATAACTATATAATAACAAAATGTTATTCCTTTTTCATGGAGATAGAGATTTAATATATTTAATTTACTATTAATATTAAGGTATCATTTATATAATTTAGGATTTTTATTTCATTGTTATTGGGTTGGGCTTTAAGGCCTGAAACTCTTAGTTAGTTTATTATAAGTAGGTGTTTTATGTTCAATGTATTGTAGTTGAATTGAGTAGTGAATTAAATTGGGTTTAGTCCCTTTTCACCGTGTTTTGATAATTGTTCTTCCGGTATTCATGAGTGGATAATAATTATAATCACGAAGATCATATTATCCGGCATTCAGAAGTTTGAATCAACGAATTTATAATGGTATTGCCTTCTCGTTGCGTCAGTTGGTATCAGGAGTCAATATGATCTTGTGGATTATCAATGATGCATGATTACTGTGATACAGAGGAGGAATTTGATTTTCTTTGGTCTCAAATGGAGTCCGCTATTGATGGTATTTTCGACAGGTACTCCATACAAGATGCCTCACCGACACCCTTGCCACCATCCCCATATTTGGCAGCTTTGATGGCCGCCGCCTCCACCCTTATACAGGACACTTACTCCTCCACCATTCGAAACAAAATACACCACAGTTTGCCGCCGCCCGCCATCATCCATTAGAAAAATTGATGGATTGGAACCACCATCTATCTTGCTGACGCCATCACTTGTCACCACCAACAAATCAACCTTCGCCGGTCACACCATCACCAACAGTTACCGTATTACCCCTCTCTGCCCGCAGTTGCCGAGATTGCTGCCCAACATCACCACCAGCGGTTTGCGGCGCATGTGTCTTGTTTGAGACCGCTTTTAGTGTGAAATTTGTGAAAATGATTTGAGGTCATCTTTGTTTTGAATAGTCACTTAGCCAAAATTTTCCTCATGAAATGAATTTCTCTGTAGTTAACCCCTTAGAGCCTATTGACCTACTTTCTTGGCAACCTACAAATTTAGCCGATTTATCCTTCCTTATTGAGCCTAAATTGTCTTATGATCTAGTGGAGCTTGAATGTCAAAGTGGATATTGAGGTTGAATTGTGCTTTAATGTGAATTTGGTGGATTAGTTGGTGTAGAAGTGAAAGAGAAAAAGAGAGAAAAAGATGAGTTGTACATGAGAAAAAAAAATTGAGTTAAAAAAAAAAAGAACTCCCTTGTGTACTAAAATCTGGTTGGGCTTGAAAGAAAAAAAGTGTTCAATGGGGAAGGTGATTTGTGTTAAGCATTGAAAGGATATAAGAAAATTTATAGGCCTTTAGACGCATTGAGATAGTCCTTGTGGAGTTTATGATTGTAATGTTGATCTATGAAAGTAATTGGTTGGGGTTTGAGATTATAAGTTGCAAATTGATCACTTGTGACTTGTCTTTTGAAGGTGTAGAGATGTTCCAGATGTCTTGACCTCCCGCTCCACTAGTTTATGAGTCACTTATCCAAATTTTCCCGACCCCTACCAAAGAGCCTACATTAAAACCAAAAGTAAAGTTCTCTTTGATTCATTAATTTATCATTTACTTTGTGGTGGAGAATTGAGACTATTGACAAGCATATAGTAGTGCACTTGCGTGAATTGAGTCTTGAGAGCATACATATCCTTATACACTTTTGAGTGAAGAATGAAACACTTACTTGAGAGGAATTGTAAATTGAGCACTTGGCTTGGCATTAATTTGATCATGACTTGTGAATTTGTTAGTGGATTTTTTATTCCTAAAGATTTGATTGGATTGATGAGACTTGATAATTGCTTATTTTTGCTTTGAATGATTTCTCACAATTTTCCCACTTTGGTCTTATTTTCTTTTTGTTGCTCGGGAGGAACAACACTTTAAGTTTGGAGGAATGATTGATGTGAAAATTACTCGAAATTCACGAACATTAATTGCTTAATTTGAAAGGATTTCGTGCATTATTTATACTAATTTGATTAATTGAGCTTAATTGAGAAAATATGACCTTTATTATTACAATTTTAAGAGACTTGAGATGAATTTTGTTAGAATTGTTAATTTGGGGTCATTATAATTGTCACTTTGATAATGCAGGTCACAACCCTTTTTCTCATTGACCAAAAATAAGAGAATCTCGACAACTCACAACCGCTTGCCAACACTCTGAGCTGTAACCACCACCTATTCGCCTGAAATCCGCTTTCATCCCGCCGCCTCAGTTTCCCAACCGCGCTGTCACCTCTGCAAACCACGCCGACGCCTACACTCGATGCCGGAAACAATCGCCTATTCGAAAATAACAGCCATTGCTATGCGTGTAAAGAAGCAGAAGTTGGGCCAAATGGTAATAATTTTTAAGCCCAGTTTTTGTTTTAAAGGGTTTTTGCCCATTAGGCTTGAGATATCAGATTAGGAGGCATTATATATATGGATTTTTTAAGAGAGACTGACAGTAGATTAATAGAGTTTAGATTAGGGTTTATTATTATTACTACCTCCGTCCCGGAACTACTTTCATAGTAGTTCCGGGCACGCGAACCAAGGAAAAGTAAATATGTGAGTGTAAAGTTAAATAATAAAATAAGAAAAAGTGTATTTTGTTGACTTTTGTGAGAGAGAAAAGTTTCCTTTTTTGGTGTGTGAAAGAAGAGTTGGGACGTTCAAATAAGGAAAATGTGAAAGTAGTTTTGGGACGGAGGGAGTATTTCTTTCTTTCGTTCAGAATAGTTAAATTTTAGACGTAACTTTTTTTTATTTTCTTATTTCATAATATATTAGTTAAGGTTTGATGGTTTTTCTTTTCTTAATTTATTTAATTTATGTTGTGATTTCTGTTATAATTATGCATCAATTCCTATTACTTTGAATATATTAAATTAGGAGGAACCCTATTCGGGGTAAGGAAATAGATGTGCTATGATTTTGATTCCGTTTCTATATTTCAAGGTTGCGTCTTGTTGAGTAAAAATTGCATGCAATACTCTTTAAGCTTGATTGTGCGTATTTAATTCATGCCCACGACCATTGGATGGATTGAATATCACAAGAAAAATATGGGTGAGTATGTGGATTATGAATTAAATCAGTGCTTAAATGTCTAACCAAGAGTCTAGGTGCTTAGATTAATCGACCTTGAACACTGTTGTCTATGATAGTGAGAGACAAATTAATTAGACTTTGTTGTGAATTTAATCGGAATAAATCGACCTAAATAAGACTATAAATCTCCAAAATATAATCAGAAGCTTGAAGAAATTCGATGAGCTCAAAATTGCAGAAATTAATAATTCAAAGAATGGAGAATTTACGTTGCTAATGAAATCTCCGCAACGGAAACGTTTATGTGGCTTTTAGTTGCGATTTCACTAACAACCGAACGAAATCAGATTAATGGAACTGCAAAGTATTTAACTCGGGAAAGATTTCGACAGAACTTCGTTATAGTAGAGAAAACTTGTTCTTATTTCTGAAAAATGGCCTATTTATGGGCAAAATTACAAGTAGGTGGTGACATTCACCTTGCCACGCTTCTTCAGAAGCTTACACGTGTCCCTAACCGCTTAAACAAGATAATTATAATGGAAAATTGGCAAAAAATGATGAAAACTTGGTCTTGGTGATCATTCCTAAATCAGGCGAGCAGCTCTTTGGGCGAGCAGGTGAGCTGCTCGCCCATCACAAGAATTGTAAGACCTGCTCGCCTATAATGAGCAAATAGGCGAGCAGGTGAGCAGCTGAGCTGGGGTGAGCAGCTGAGCTGCTCGTCTCCGGGTGAGCAGGTGCAACTGGGGGTGAACAGGTGAGCTACTCGTCTCTGGGTGAGCAGGTGCAGCTGGGGTGAGCAGGTGAGCTGCTCGTCTCTGGGTGAGCAGGTGAGCTGTTCACCTCCTTTGAATTTGCACTGATGCTTTTCTATTTTGTGATCTTCATGTGATTCTTTCATCTTCTTTATTGGTTTTCACCTGTTCCAGTTGCATCTTGGCTTCATTATTATGATCTTCTTGTCTTGGGTTAATTCTCTTGGGTCACATCACCTGGGATTAAGTTGATTACTTCCTTGAACATTTGGATTAACTTATTTCATCAATAGTTGCCCCCTAGCTTGATGTTTGTTGGAACCATCAGGTGGATAACAATTATCAAGCTATCTGGATTTTATAAGAATCCTTCGTTGTTGGGAAGTAATTTCAATCTTGACTTGACCTGCAACCATTTGGATGATGGATATAGTGAAAAACCCCCGTGGCCTCATTAAAAACCTAGCCGTAAACCACCCTTGTGGATAAACCTGTCGTAGGAAAAAAGAGATACCAGGGTGTGCTTTCAAATATCCACGCCCAAATGGTGTTGAGTTTCCTTGACTGGATCATCGTGTACTGAAATAGCTGAAATTGATGATCAACTTCATGAATCACGAAAGGGCGAGCAGCCCATGATGTGAGGGGGCAAGTAGGTCTTGGGGCGAGCAGGTGAGCTGCTCGCCGCCAACCTTCTGAGGGGGATTTGTGAGCTGCTCATTGTGCTCAAGTTACTTGTCGTGATCAAATGGCTCGTTCTCCTCCAGCCAAGAGAAGATTATTTGTAATTGATGAAGAAATGAATGACGAGGAGACCGAGTCTGATGTCTATTCGGTTTTTCTTGATGTATTTGGGACAAACACAGAGTCTTCTGAGCCTGATGCTGAAGAAGTTAATACCGTCCGAGAGGTCTCAGAAGCTTGAGATCAGATCGCTGATACCCCTGATGCAGCGAATCCTCGTGAAGGTGCTACTAACTTCAATTGACTCGTTTATATTGATCAGCATTGAGACCAAATTTATCCGACCTCGACTTCGTCCTATTCTGTATGTTGAGATGAGATGTGAGGCGACTCATCATCAAAGCCTGTTGTTTGAAGATGACTTGATGACTATTCGAGATGAGTATCGGATTCCACTTGATATCCACATGCATGCCCCTCGTGATTGCGAGCGAGCTGATCGGCCCCCACCGGGGTGTATTGCGATGAACGTTGATGACGTTGATGCCATGTTCCTACTGCCCTTGCATCCAGTAATTGACCAGTAATACTCCGGAAGAATATGGGGAATTGAGACGTAAGTCGCGTCCTCTGTGTATCATTCGTTTCGAAGTTTACTTATATAACTTTGTCTCCTTCCAGGTACCATCTGGGCGATCACCCATTTCGTTGAGACGTCCTCCACCAGGTTGCATGCTCTCGTGTTCTTAGGCATTTCAGAGACATTGAAGATATAGAGGTGCAGAGGGCTTCTAAATTTACCTCACAGTCTTGAATTCACCTCAGGAGAGAAAGAACTAGATCGCCATGTCTTACATTCAAACTCCTCCTGGCGATGATACAACAGTTCCCGAGGTCCCGCCTTCTGTTGTTGCTGATACCACTGCCCCCGCTGCCGACTAGGGTTGTCGTTTTGTCTGCCTGATGTCTTTTCTGTTTTAGACATCAGTTTTGCTTTTTGCCTTACTGCTCTGTGTTGCACTTTCGCTTTCTGTCTTTTCATTTTTCGAATGTTGTTCGAACTTTTCATTTTCTGATGTACTTCTTTTTCTTCAATGAAGGATGTCTTTCCAATGCACTTGTTTTGTTTTTAATGAACTCTGAAATGCCATTTATGTCTAATCGTCTACTATCGCCTTTCGCGGCTGTTAGATCTTTAAGTCGCTCCGTTCTGCCACTTTTTGGGCACGAAACGAATAAGACACTCGCGCGGAATTGGGCCATCATGAAGCGTTCACTTCATCCTCGGGAGAATATCTGCATCCCTTAGGTGGACATGAAGCGCTATCCCGGTATTACCAGGTACATCCACTCTGCTATCCTTCGGATCGTACGTAACGTCCTTCGAAGGGGCCTCGGATGTACACTCAAGTCCCTCTTGGCGTGGTCTTTTGGGGTTATCACGCTCTATTCTTGTTCGGAGAGTTGTTAGGCATTTAGTGCCGTAATTTTTCAATCCAAGAAAGCGTTAGCATGCTTGCGCTCCGGTGCAGGACATATCGGTATAGTGTATCACTATTCTGTCACTGCATGAAGAGCGTGCTCGACCAGGCAGAACCAGAGCTCTACCTGGAGCGCATTACCCTCTGTAGCCACTTCAGTTAGGCGATTTCAATTAGACTGCGACCTTCTAAAAAAAGACCGTCTATAGCATTCATAATCTGTTCTAAAACAAAATGTACATTTACATCCTTTATTGATAAAATTTCTTCAGGTGGGCAGCATTCCACGTGTATGACGATGGTACTCCGTCTAGGTCTTCCAATTCGCAAGTCCCGTTCGACCAACTTCGCGAGACACGAAATGGCCCTTCCCATCCTGGTCCAAAAGTTCCGGGTGGAGTAGATATGATTTTTCGTAGTACTAAATCCCCTTCTTGGAAACTTCTGGTCTTGACTCGCGAGTTGTAATACCGGGTGGCGTACTGTTTGTATGCCGCATTACGTACTTCCGCTGCTGCCCGCTTTTCTTCCAGGAAATCTTTTTCGATCGCGACAGCCTCATCATTTTCTTTCTCATCGTACATACAAACTCGCCATGTTGGATTCTATAGCTCAACTGGTACCATCGCTTCAACACCGTACGCCATCGCAAATGGAGTTTTGCCTGTGCTTGTTCTGAATAACGTGCGGTATAACCACAACACTTCCTAGAGTTCCTCTGACCAGCTTTATTTCTTCTCTGTCAAACGAAGCTTTAACGTTTGCTTGATGATTTTGTTAATAGCTTCGACCTGACCTTTGGACTGTGGGTGATACGGGGTCGAGTAATACTTCTTGATTCCCCAAGTATTACAGAACTCTCGAACTTTCTTTCCGTCAAATTGTGGCCCATTATCAGTTACGATCGATCTAGGTAAGCCGAATCTGCAGATCAAATTTTTCCAGATAAAATTGATCATCTTCTCCTGAGTGACCGTCACCAGTGATTCGGCTTCGGCCCATTTGGTGAAATAATCCACGGTAACTACTGCGAACCTCACACTTCCTTTCCCAGGCGGGAATGGTCCGATGATGTCGATACCCCATTTGGCGAATGGCCACGGGCTATATACCGCTCTTATCTCTTGTGGAGGAACGTGAATGTTAGGAGCGAACATCTGACATTTGCGGTATTTTTTGCAAATGAGATAGCATCTTCTTTCAATGTAGGCCAGTAATATCCTTGCCTCACGGTCTTATGTGCCAATGCTCGTCCTGCTGCATGACTTCCGCATATGCCCTCGTGGATTTCTTCGAGAATTTCTCATCCCTATTTTCGTGAAACACATTTGAGTAGGGGTGATGAAAATCCTCTCTTGTACAATTGGCCGTCAATCATCACGTAACGAGCTGCTTGCTTGACCAATCGAACCGCCGCCCATGAATCTACGGGCCGTTCCCCAGTGGTCAGATACTTTCGCAAACTTATCCTCCAGTCGTCATCTTCCTCGTCCATCTCCCGCCCCTCATTCAACGTTTGATTTATTTGGTAATCAGAGGTTGAAGGATTATCGAGTTGAGTAATGATGACTTCTGTTATCTCAGTTGCCCCCTGGCTGGATGCTAATCGGGCTAAGGCGTCTGCTTGAGTGTTCTCAAGTCGAGGTATCTGTTCAATGTATGCTTTCTGAAACATTGATATCAGATGAGCCACTATCTTCTGATATAGCTTCATGTGTTCATCTTTGGCCTAGAATGCTCCTCGGACTTGAGAAACTATAAGTTGGGAGTCACCGAAAATCTGTACTCTCTTAACTCCAACTGCCAATGCAAGTCTGAGTCCAGCAATCAGCGCCTCGTACTCAGCTTCATTGTTGGTTGCCAGGAAAGCAAATCTTATTGCTGACGTGAACACCTGTCGGTCAGGGCTTATTAACACTACTCCTGCCCCCGATGCCAAGTTGGTAGACGAACCGTCCACATACAGGTGCCATGGATGTTCAAGATCCCTTGTCAGTTCAGCTAGATAAGTTAGCTCTACAATGAAGTTGGCCAGAGCTTGCCCCTTGATTGTTGTTCTTGTTGCGTATGTGATGCTAAATTGGCTAATTTCAAGTGACCATTTTAGCAATCTTCCCGCCATATCTGGGCGATGTAAAATTTATCTGAGCGGGAATATCGTGAGTACTTCTACCTGATGATCGTAGAAGTACGGCCGCAACTTTCGTGTGCTCATGACCAATGCATATGCCAGTCGGACTTCGGCTTCATGTAGAGTCTGACTGACATAGTAGATCGGCGAATGAAACTTGCCTTCGGCGCGCACGAGCACCGAACTTATTGCTACCTCAGATGCAGCGAGGTAGAGGAAAAGCTTTTCACCTGGAATTGGTTTGGATAAAATCTGTGTATTGCCCAGATATTCTTTGATTTCTTCGAATGCTCTTTGGCAGTCTTTTGTCCACATGAAATTATCTTTTTTCTTCTTCATGACCTCAAAGAATGGCCGACATTTATCTCTAGAACGCGAGATAAAACGGTTCAATGCAACTAAACATCCTGTGAGCCGTTGAACTTTTCGAACCGAATCAGGAGGCTTCATATCAATTATGGCTTTGACCTTGGTTGGATTCACCTCAATTCCGCGCTGACTGACCAGATATCCTAGGAACTTTCCCGAATGAATTCCGAAACTGCTTTTCTTCGGGTTAAGCTTCATGTTATAGGCGCGTAGTATTTGGAATGTTTGAGAGAGGTGTTCGAGATGGTCTTCTTTGTGCAAACTCTTCACAACAATATCATCCACATAGACTTCGATTGAGCGGCCGATATGTTCGTCAAACATTTTGTTCACCTATCTCTGATAGGTGGCTCCAGCTTTGATCAAATCAAATGGCATCCTATCCCAACAATAAAGATTCTTGTTGGTGTAGAATGCGGCATGCTCCTTATCGTCAGGATGTAGTGCGATCTGATGATACCCTTCGAAGGTATCCATGAAGGTCATGAGCTCGTGCCCTACAGTGTTATCAACCAAATGATCGATGTGGGGGAGTGGAAAGTTGTCCTTCGGACAGGCATCATTCAGATCTGTGAAGTCGATGCAGAGTCTCCATGTGCCGTTGGGTTTACGAATAAGAACAGGGTTCGCAACCCATTGGGGGCACAAGGCTTCGTGTATCAAATTATTGTCTAACAACTTCTTGACTTCTGTTGTTAGTGCTTCGTACTTCTTGGGTCCAAATTTTCATCTTTTTTGGCGAATCGGTCGGCGTACTGGATCAATATTAAGTCTATGACAGACATGTTATGTCGGAATGCCTGTCATATCTGAATGAGACCATGCGAAAACGTCCAAATTGTTTCTCAAGAAAGTGATCATTCTTGTTCTGAACGGCTCGGGTAGTTCAGATCCGATGAAGAGTTCTAGATCTTCTTTATCTGGATAAGCTTGGATAGATGTCAATTCTTCCATCGGTGTGGCGCGTTTTCGCTTTTCTTTCCACCTCGGATCTAAAATAGATCCATCTGTGTTTAGTTCGTCTTCAATCTCCATCGGTTCACTTTCGAGCCTAGGTTCGAAATCTTGGCTGAGTAGGCATTCATCTGGGTGTTCGCCCTTGAGATGCCTTGCAGTCTCTGATTCCCCTAGGGTTTGTACAATCGGATCTTGTACACTTTCTGGTATGATCCTAGGTTCGGAATCTTGGCTGAGTAGGCATTCGTCTGGGCGTACGCCCTCGAGATACCTTTCAGCCTCTGATTCCCCTAGGATCTGTACCATAGGATTATGTGCACTCTCTGGTACGTGAACTGGGTCATCAACCTCCATTGGTTCCGCTTCCGCATGGGAAGCACTCAATGTCTCTAGTTCCAGTTCAGCGTCTGGGGGAGGACTTTCAATCATGTGTACATAAGTGACCGATGGCGCGTTATGAAGTAAGCATTCGCGGGCTTTCTTCTGATCGCCCTTTATTGTGCCAGCTCTGTTTGGTGTCGGGAATTTTATACAGTAGTAGTAAGTCGAACAGGCAGCCTTAAATTCATGCAAAAAAGGTCGGCCGAGGAACCCGTTAGAGGAGGATGTCTGGTCTACAACGAGAAAATCTACTTGCCTCGTCATTCTCCTATTGGGATCGTCGACCGATACAAGTTCAACAGACAGACGTATAGTTCCTAGGGGAATAGCGACAGCGTCTCCAAATCCTATAATCCTGTGATTACAATTTTCAATGTAGGATTCGTAATCCTGTTTCTGGTCTAGAGTACTCTTAAACAGGATATTCGTGTACTCTCCAGTGTCGACCAGTAGTCTGTGAACTCGTGCATTCATGATATTTGCGCTTATGACCAAGTAATCATTATGCGGAGTCATGATTCCTTCCAGATCCTTCTGTGAAAAGGTCAGCTCTGCAGTGGGCTTAGTTGAGGATCCTGCATCGGTTTCCTTGAGCTGGTCAATAGCGCGTAACTCTGCCTCTTCGACGGAGGTGGCCTTCCATCTGTATATCCTCCGGCACAGCCAACCTCGGGTTCCAAAACAAAAATATCCCGCACTGGACCTGGCGGGGGAAGTAGGGCCTGCTGTTCTCACCGGGGTCTCGGACCAGCACCTTCTTCGTTCTCATTGTCGCTGCTTTCTTCATTCGCCCTTCGATCGGGCACTCGTGGTCTCTTTCCCGGTGGTCTCTTGACAAACTCTGACAATTTTCCTTCCTCGTAAAACCTCCACAGCTGTCTCAGTAGATCCTGGCATTCGCTTGTGAAATGCCCCGTCGCCTGATGATAGGCGCAGTATTTGTTCTGGTTCGTCCTCCTTGGATCTACTTTAAGCTTCCTCGCTGGTTGCAATTCTCCAGTCCTCTTGACCACGTTGAAAAGCTGGTCAACGGACACAGTCAAAACTTGGTTCAATCTTTCAGCCAAATCGGCTCACTCGAACGATTTCAAGTTCCCGGGGATTCGGTATTTTCCCCCACTTCTCTTAGTTGTAGTTGCTGCCTTCGGTGCTTCCTTGCCTTCACCCAGGGTTTTCCGCAACGCTTCTTGCATGGCCACATAAACTCCGGCCTTGTTGCTGAACTCCGCATAAGTCTTTGGACATGCAAGCTGCATTTCCTTCCACAAATCTGAACCCTTTTTCAATCCCGCCATCGTGGTGATTACCTTGGTGTCCTCGCTGACTGGCTCTCCCTCCAATAAAATCTTGTCGAACAGTTCGAGGAATTGCTGATCCGATTCCTTCGGTTCCTGAGCGAGATTCGCCAGTCGATGCTTCTGGGTGAAGCAGGACGATGCTCCAGAAAAATGTAGTAAGAATTCTCTGCTTAGCTGCATGAAGAAAGTAATCGATGCAAGGGGCATCGCAGTAAACCATCGGTGCGCATGATCCCCAAGTGTAAGAGAAAAGTTTCTGCAATGGGTCGCATCTGATGCTTCCATGGAAATCATGTAATCCGCAAACTTGGAAATGTGCACCTTCGGATCTGAAGTTCCTTCATACAGGTTAGAAGTCGGGAACTAAATCTTTGGCTGTACAGGTGCCGAAAGAATTGCTGCTGAGAGGGGTAAAACAGGAATCTGAATGGCTGGGCTGCTTTCCGGGTGTGACGATACTTTGGCCTGAAGGTCTTCGATGGCCTTTCTCATCGATCGTAGGATTTCGTCTGAAGCTTCCACACCTCGACGGGGCAGCCGTTCCTCTCGCTCTGGGCGAGGGGAGCCGGATACCCGGTCACTCAGGTGTGACCTCAGCGGAATCCTACTGGCCTTCACTACGTCCTCAGGCCCAAGTCTCTCTATCACTGGCCACCGCAGTCTGTCACGGATGGAGTGTTGTCTTCTCTGGTCTATCTCCGACTCTCTGTTTGGCCTCCCTTGGTCTGCTTCTGGTGCTTTGCTTGGGGGTCGACAGGCCGACATAGGTTGGCCATGCGACCTGTACTCCCGTCGCTCTACTAGTCTACTCTGCGGAGTTCCGTGACTTGACTCATCTGTCACGCTCCGCGCTCTTCCACCTTGTGGGCCCAAACGATCTGCCATTTTGGGCCCCAATCGGTCTGTTACCTTCTTCTTCCAGCGTTCTTCGTGCCTTCGTCTTTGTTCACTGTTAGCCTCGGTCTCTGGTGGACCCTGATTGACCCGTTGAAGAACGAGCCTCTGATCAGGTTAAGTACCAGAAGGATCGGCTGCACCTAGCTGCTGTTCTTTCAGCACTCGACAGAGAGCTGTCACTCGTGAGATGTCTTCAGGGTTCTGCAAGAATGGGAGCAGTTCAGATAGCCCCTGCATATAATTTTGTCCCACTTGAGCTGCTGGGACTCCAATTGGTTCGGCTCGTTGTTGACTTCCGGCAATACCCTGGAATGTCATCGACTGTTCGGGTGCTGGGCTCTTTGATTCAGCTGACCTCCGTTCCTTCCATGAGATGTCATTCTTGGTTGAGAAACTTCCCTTGACATTTTACGTAATGTCAGCTCCTTTCCACAAAGCAGGTTAAGATGTTGTGCTGTTGAATCACCAAATGGGCGAACAACTGAAATGGGCGAGCAACAGTTCTGGCGAGCAGTTAAGTTGCACAGGTGGAAAAACAGGCGACCAGGTGAGCTGGTGGGCAAATAGGCGAACAGGTGAAAAATAGGTGACCAGCAGTTCTGGCGAACAGTTGAGTTGAGCAGCTGAGCTGCGCTGAGCAGGTGAAAACGGGCGGCCAGGTGAGCTGGTGGTCAAATAGGTGACAAGGTGTGCAAACTGGCGACCAGGTGTACAAACCGGCGATAAGGTGGGTTTTCTTCAAGCCTTCAAGCGAACAGCTTGTGCTCCTTCAAACCTTCAAACGAGAAGGTGTGTTCCTTCAAGTATTCAAGCGAGCAGGTGTGTTCCTTCAAGCGAACAGGTGGTGAATCTTCATCCCGAACCCAAATTTTGTAGTTTCCAGTCCAGAATTCAACAAAATCCAGCAATCGGAGGTTCGGGGCCCTCCTTCTAGCGCCAAATTGCTAATGAAATCTCCGCAACGGAAACTTTTATGTGGCTTTTAGTTGCAATTTCACTAACAACAAAACGAAATCAGATTAATGGAACTGCAAAGTATTTAACTCGGGAAAGATTTCGACAGAACTTCGTTATAGCAGCGAAAACTTGTTCTTATTTCTGAAAAATGGCCTATTTATAGGCAAAATTACAAGTAGGTGGTGGCATTCACCTTGCCATGCTTCTTCAGAAGCTTACATGTGTCCCTAACCGCTTAAACAAGATAATTATAACGGAAAATTGGCAAAAAATGATGAAAACTTGGTCTTGGTGATCATTCCTAAATCAGGCGAGCAGCTCTTTGGGCGAGCAGGTGAGCTGCTCGCCCATCACAAGAATTGTAAGACCTACTCGCCTATAATGAGCAAATAGGCGAGCAGGTGAGCAGCTGAGTTGGGGTGAGCAGGTGAGCTGCTCGTCTCCGGGTGAGCAGGTGCAGCTGGGGTGAGCAGGTGAGCTGCTCGTCTCCGAGTGAGCAGGTGCAGCTGGGGTGAGCAGGTGAGCTGCTCATCTCCGGGTGAGCAGGTGCAGCTGGGGTGAGCAGGTGAGCTGCTCACCTCCTTTGAATTTGCACTGCTGCTTTTCTATTTTGTGATCTTCATGCGATTCTTTCTTCTTTATTGGTTTTCACCTGTTCCAGCTGCATCTTGGCTTCATTATTATGATCTTCTTGTCTTGGGTTAATTCTCTTGGGACACGTCACCTGGGATTAAGTTGATTACTTCCTTGAACATTTGGATTAACTTATTTCATCAACATACGTGGTTCGATCAAATTGATCTACGTCCACAGATGGGGTTGCTCACTTTACTAATCAATGAATAATGTTTACAGAATACAAAGCTTTCTCACTCTAATCTCTCTAAGTAATGAGTGCATCACAGTCACAGTATGTAATTCCTGGTATGAATACATATTTATAGATCTATCCATTAACCGCCTTTAAACTATTAACCAATCAACGAATTTGTATGGTTATAACCGCCCAAAATAATTGTTCCGGTGTCCAATAGGATTACTCCACCAGCTGTCCAAATAATCGACTTTATCACTCTGAAAAAATCGTCTTTGCCATATTCTGTTGTCAGCTCAGGATATGATTCAGCATGAGTGACTCAGGAAATAGGTGATTTTAGCTCAGGATAGCGTCTTCAGGTATATTGAGTCTTCAGTACAAGTGCCTTCATTGATCTGGACACTCAGGATGAGAGTCAGGATCAGCACACTCAAACTCAGTATGAAACCTTCGCTCAGGCTCAGGGCTAGTTTCTATTAGGCTCAGGATGTCACCTCAGGAATTTTCCTCCGGATCCAAAACCTCAGGATCAGGATTCATGACTAAATCTCAGTAACCAAACTCAGCTTATCTTTACATATAATAGACTTAGTACCCATGTTGGAACGGAATAGTTAATTCACCACCCTAGGAGATTTAATTTGTGTTGAGGACTCAAGTGAGGGCTCTGGAGGGTCTCATCCTGATGGGAAGATGATAGACAACAAGGTAGTTATTTTGTCTAGAAAATAATTGCATATAATAGTGGTGGCTCTATATAAGTGAATTAGAATTTATAGCGTATTTGTTGAACTACCTACGAATAGGGGGAAGCCTAGTGAATCATATTCGGAGTATACATTCTCACTCTTGCACTTGCATAGTTTCAGGTTGTGTTTATTTTATTTATTTTATCTCATTTAAGTCTTGTTAGAATTTAGGAAACAACCTCCTATTGCAATTTAAATTCCTAGTTAGGAATTTATTTGTCTTTAATTTTAAACAATAAACAAACAATTCACTCCTAGATTTACCTCATGTGGGTTCGATACTACTTGTCTCTATACTTGCTTATACTACATGATCCCTTCCTCTTGAGGGTTTGAATTTTGTTTATTTGTAAAATATTAGTTCAAGTCACATACACACCGCCTCCACCACCTGGCCACAATCATCGCCCAGCCGAGGCATTGTCCCACAATGTATTCCCATCAACAGCGTCCCCTCTTACCACTGCGACATCTTCCCAGCAACATAGTACCATTGCTTGCCTCGTTTGCCGAGAACAACCTATGTGGCCCACTTCTAGATGCGATGAATTCTGGTGGTGCTTACCGCTAAATGTGCCGCCTCAATCGGGCACACACCTCCCGCTCCCGATTTCTACCGAAGATGATGTTTGCTGCGTGGAGTCTTCCAATTTTGGGCCTGTTGCCCTAGCAGCAAAACTTGGGCCTCAAGTTTATATCGGTAAATTTGGCCCATTTTCTTCATTGGACCACAGTAATCAAGTGCCATTTGACAATCCCTCTTGCTTTAGTATGTTTGGTAGGAATTTTAATAACTATTATTATTTTATAAAAAATGATAGTTATTTTAATTTTACTCCACAACTTTTATATTCGTACCGTCTTAAAATTTTGGGCAAGATTCGTACCGCAGATATTTGTGAAATCAAAGGTTCAAAGTTTTTTTGTATTATTGTTCTCCCTGACGTTGACCGTATTGTCACCTCTATTCAATTGCTCGATATACAGAGTCCTGCAGATTCGAGAATGAATCTTTCAAAACGGAAGAGAATGATGGAGATGGAGATATAGATTTAATATATTTAGTTTATTATTAATACTATTGGTATCATTTATATAATTTATGATTTTTATTTCATTGTTATTGGGTTGGGCTTTAAGGCCTGAAACTTTAGTTAGTTTATTATAAATATGTGTTTTATGTTCAATGTATTGGAGTTGAGTTGAGTAGAGAATTGAATTGGGTTTAGTCCTTTTTCACCGTGTTTTGTTAATTGTTCTTCCGGTATTCTAGAGTGAATAATAGATTAATAATTATAATAAAAAAAATTATATTATCCGATATTCAGAGATTTGAATCAACGGATTTATGATGGTATCACCTTCTCGCCGCGCCACTTTTCTGGAAACTTATTTATGTTTTGAATCCACCCTTTCTAATTATATAAAAGCTAATGTCTTTTTTTTATAATTGCTTTTACAATTACTTTTGTTAGTAATAATAATATAACGTTCATTGCCCCATTAAAAATTCAAAAAACTCATATTGATAAACAAAAAAAAAACATTAGTATTTGAAAAGTTCAAATCATCCCATTTCAATAATTGTAGACCTTTTACATCATCCTCATATATATTATTGCATACCTTTTAGATGCAGTAGTATAGTAGTAATTGCAAAGATAGTTATCTATACCATATTCATCTAAATAATTATTCTAGAATAATATTCCAATTACAAAAGTAAAACACCTATTACTCAAACTCGTAAATTATTTGAAAATTCATGTCTCAATACATAAACAATTTTTTAGCTACAAAAAATAAAACACCTATTACCAAAATACATAAAAGACATAAATAAATTTTCAGCTTCAATTAAAACACTTATTACCGAAATACATAAATTAAAACTGATCGATTGAAATCCATGTATCAATACAATATTTATCCTACAAATTAAGTTACAACAACATTGAGCTTAGGCTAAATATTAAGGCTTTCCTTCTTCCATCTTAAAAAAAATTCTACACATTCCCCTTAATTTCAATAACGAACATCACCATATAAATAAACAAAAAAATATTTGTACATGAAAGGCTCCCATGAACACCATATCAATAATCATAATTTTATTGAATGATGTTTAGCCGTAACTACAAAGAAAGAATGTGTACAACCATGTCATTCCCGCTTCGAAATAACTACCATGATTATCCAAATAATAAGTTAAAAATAACTTTTAAGTTACAAAAATTAACACTCCTATTAATCAAAGACATGAAATGAAATTGATACGTACACATGTCTGATTAGAATCTTTCACCTGCAAAATTAAAAGACATACAACATTAGCTTAAAAAATTTACACCTTCCCTAATTTCAGTATTTCTTTTTCACTACAATTACTCTCTACACCATGACATGTAACCCCAGCATTAATTTTATAAAAACAATCTTGCAATGGATAAATAGTCCAACCTTTCATTTTGTCCATACCTATTTCAAAATCAACAGATGCAAATTACAATGACCCCAATTTGGAGTTTGATCAAAGATGTAGATCCATAAAAAACTACATGGGAACTAAAACTTCGAGTTGTGTAGTCTTAAGAAACAAGGTTTCCAAACCAATTTGAAATCAATAGTTTGGAGTGTGTGCTTCATGATCAAGAGGTTCTTGAAATTTATTATTGTTAAAAATACAAAAACTATAATATTTGGCCTTTGTTCCCTTAGTTATATCAATTGTTTAATTTTAGACAGGGTCTGCGAATTCATGAAACTCTTCCCCATAGACAAATGAATGATTTCAAACATCTTCTGCACGAAGGACAACTTATTGCAATCAAGAATTTTGTTGTTTGTCCCAACAAAATGTCTTTCAAAACTACAAGCCTCAAATATAAAATACTTATATTCAAAAAGACTCAAGCTTTTGAGTTTTTCGATCATTCATTTCCTTCAATAATGTACGAGTTTCAGAAGTTTTCCGAATTTCAAAATCCTAACCATTTAGATCAATCACTGCTTTTTGGTAAATACTACTTTTTTCCCTTCCATTTTTCTATGGCCCATAATTTTTTTTTTCGGGAATTTAGTTTATTTAAACAAGCGATCTCTTTCAATAATGCTTTTGTAGATTTCATTGGGAGACTCAAAGATTCTGGAAGCTCTAGAATTGTTCTTTGCAATGGTCAAAACACAAAAGTTTGAGATATTGAGTAATCTATTTTAGACGTGCATTTTTTTTATAATCTCAAACATTGAAAAAAATATAAATTGTATTGAAAAAAAATGTGTAGGAAAAATCAGTTGAAGTGCACTTTATGGGGAGACTACGTTGACACCTTCACCAGTCTTTATGAAAAACACATATCAGGAATCCCCATTTTGATTTTACAGATGTTTAGGGGAAAATTATACAGAGGTACTGCCTTACAAATTAGTTTATGTCAATTGTCTACCAATAATTCGACATAGCACTTATCTTAATAAGGTTTTTTTTTCTGAAATTAGATACATTAAACCTCTGTTATGTATATCATACTGCGAAAATGATTCTTAATGAAGACATTCCTGATATCAATGAGTTTGGACATCAGTAAGTATACTCCCTTACACTATTTTAAGTTGAAGATTAAATAATTTTTAACTAACAAATTTATTTGCTTTTATATATTTATGGTTGTACTTTTTGAAAATGTTGGGGAACGTTCAAGATGTCAACAATATTTATGAAGATTTAAAATCTTATTCTTCAAACTTCATGTCCTCTTCCAACAATGGGAATATGCATGTTGAGAAAGTACTAAAAACCATTGAACAATTAATTGATGGCAAAGAGGTATCTTTTGTATTATGAATTTGATCTAATCTATACTAATGCTAATCAATAATTTTTTTCAAAAATATTATAGGTTGGTTTTTCTAGGTATTTGGAGAAATTTTTGATGTAGAATCTACTGGATCCTGGTCTTATTTGTCATGCAAATGTTGTTTTAAAAAAATCATCCCCCATGTAATGAAGCAGTCCCAACTGGAATCCTAATGTTTCTTACTATTAATTTTTTTTTAAAACTAATTCTGGCCAATATTATTTTGAGTTCTTTTTATTACAAGTAAAAATAAAATTACATGTATAAGATTCCGGTACGAGTGGTAGATGAAACTGAAACTATTATTTTTGTCCTTTGGGATAGAGAATGTATCCAGTTAATTGGAAAAACAACAACTGAGTTGGCATCTTCTAAACAAAAAAGAGAAAAGATAACAGATGAGTCTTTATCGAGCGAAATTGAGGAATTGAATGAGAAGAAGTTATATTTCAAAGTTAATGTGAAAGAAGATCAAATTAAGAACTACAAGGAGCTTATAGCGTAGTCAGAGTATCATCAACATCAGATTTTATACCTAGCGAGCAAGTCCGTTCAGGCAAAGAAAAAAGACCGAGTGTTGATTACCTACAAGTTGGACAATCAAGCAAGAAGACAGAAATTCCTAAAAATTAAGGGACCTAGGTAGCATTTGGAAGATGAGTCTTTTATACCGATCAAGTTATGAGAGATGCTTATCTTTAAACAATTTTCCTTTTGATCATGTTTTGTTCAAACTATGCCTTCTTTTAATGAATTGTTTTAAATAATAAGGCCCTTAATATTTTTACTATATCAATCAACGTGTATACCATGAAAAAAATGAAGATTACCATAGTACCTACCAGTCGTATTTTATGCATGTTTCATTTGTACATATAAGTAAAAGTTGTTTACCTATTATTAATATATGTTAAGCCAAAATAAATAAAAATTCTTAATTTTTTTTATTTGGATATCCCAAACAATACAAAATTTCTAAATATAAGACTTTAACTAATAAAAAAAAACAATCATAAACTAGAAAAACTAAAATATATCTGCTAATGATATTGTATAGGTTCTATGTGAAACACCCTAAATAACAATAATTGAAAATGAGGGAGGATAAAATTTCTAGCTTAGTTTGTTCATGAATAATCTATATATCAGCAAAATAATAGGCAGGACATGTACATTTCTACCCACCTTGGAACCAAGATGGGAACAATAATCAATAAAAATATGTTAATTGTTAATGAATAAACAGTAAAACGAAAAAACCTGGAAACATGCATATCCTACTACAGTTGCCTTTCTGCATACCAAATAATGAGATGTCATATCATCATGCTTTAGCAATGATATAGGTATAATGAACACCACATGAAAAATTTAAATTGTAAGCGAAAGAATGTTTTGCGTGTACTTTCAAACTGTTGTAGCTTTTTATATATATATATATATAATAAAATGTATAAGACTACCAGTTTAGTTATACTTTGGAGTGATAATGGAAAAAAACTAAATAGTAAAAATGTTATGCAAAAATTGATAGAATTTAAAACAACTTATAATGTATATTTTGTTAAGGAGTAAAAACAAGTATATTAATTATAATAAACATTCTATCAATATTATATAATTATTAATATACATAATAACAATAATCAATAATAATAATAATGTCATTTCATTCCTATATCAATATCAATCATAAACAAGAATGCAGAAGTAAAAAATCAATAATCGAGCAGTTTTCTAAAATTCAGAATCAAAACCACCGGTTCGATTTACCAACCACCGGTTTTTCAAATGTTAAAAAAACATTTACTTTTCTTATAAATATATTTTGTAGGAAATAAGGTATTAAACTTGTGTGTATATGATAATAATGCCACATGATTCTTATTAGGAATTTATATTGAATATTACATAAGTTAAATGTTCATAACTGATAATTCGATCATTAATAATACAAATTGAGTAACAAGTACAAAATTAATTAATTGAATATGAATAGGTAAGTAAACAAAGTGTGAAAGCAGTAAATTGCTTGAAAAAATTACATATTTCCATAATAAAAAGTAAATGGTATTTTTCAAACATATTACTAATATATTATTGCAACGATACGTTAGTCACATTCACTCACAAGTTACAAGCAATTGTTGTCTATATTACATAGACATAGGAACAACACACAGCAACAAATACACAAATGAAGAAGCATAATTTGTGTTTTGTGACAACTCTTTTCAATTCATACGCACAGACTACAACACACTTATACTTTTACAAATTCACATGTGAACACTACATGAACACTCATATTAACAGTTGAGTATAGAGTAAAGTACAACAACATCAATAGCATTAGTTGTATATTTCATGAAAAAAAAAACATATAATACGCTACATTTTGCAACACACACGGCAACAACTTTATATACTTGATTATATTTTACACAATAAGCATTTTTATACCTAATATTATCGCATTGTGTAGCATTAAACCAAATGCTGAATGTCGTCTTACACATAAGAATGAAACAAATAAAATAAAAAATGTCTAGAAAAAAGGTTCATTTGAATGAGTAAATTTCTAGAAAAGTCTGAAAAGAAATTTCAAGTGTTATATGTTTAATTAGTAACTGAAATTTAATTCCCTATATGAATCATAGTTTTCAGTTTCTAATTAATATGGGCAAAACAATAAAAACTAAACACCCAAAATAAAGAGGTTGACTCTTGATTATTCATAGGCATTTAAAAAACTATATAAAACAGAATTAATATACAGTAATCAAATTCCCCCACCCAGAAAAAAAAGAACAGGAATAAGAGAGAAAAGAAGAGAGTAAAAAATTGAGTGGGCAAAACTTTCAAACAAAAGATAAAAAATTAACATCAGAGGAGCACCACCTACACCCAACTGTTCCATTATTCCTAAAGACAAGAAGAGTGTGGGAGAAGACTCAAGGACGCGAACACCAACAACCACACAAACATGATGATCAATATAAGGACCATAATTCTCGTAAAAAGCATCGAAAAACTCAAAAAAATATTGAAGGTGCGCAAAATCATTATTTGTTTTCACAATATTCTTTTGTCTGTTTTGTAAACTGCCTAACTTTTCATAACCTATTCATTCGAAATCTTTGCATCACCCCCAGCCATTAATCACCAAAAATTATTGAAATTAACTCATCAGGAGTAGATAATAACTTACAACAAAATCCAATTTTAATCGATTAAGTTAAAGAATTCAGATAGGTCGGGATTCAGATTAAAAGTGTTCAAAAATCTGAAATCTGAAGGTTTAGACTCTTAAGTAATTGTCTATGACTAATAAACACATTTTGCTATTTTGAAGATAGAAGACCTTAGAAGGATTATTAATGCTAGGATCTAGACCTGATTGTCAATTTTGTTCGGATATTCTGAGGTTTATTATGTCAAAATATTTGAAGTTCATATTTTTCATATCAATATTGTTGGGTCTTTCTTGCTTCACTTTATACTTTGCGCAACATGACTCTTTCTGCCTTTCCTGAGAGTTTTGGAATTTTTATTTAAGTATAGGAACCTGAGCTGTGTTTGGAGGGGATTTTCACCAGATTTTGGCAGTAATTCCAATGGGAACAGGGCCGAACATAGTGCATGCTACAATCAACTCATCCTACCTTTGGAGAAATTGCATTGTTCTCCGATTGACCAAAAATATGAGGATACAAATCCAGAACAATGAGAGAGAGACATCAAAAAATAAAGAATTTTCAGAATGGATTGCTGCAGTTGGAGATGGAATCATAGACGAACAAAACGATGGATGCGCAGAACTTGACATTCCAGAAGAGCTTTTATTGGGCAACTCAGATGATCCTATATCTGCCATTGTACAGAGCACATACCCTTCCTTCCAAACCAGCAATATTGATCAGAAAATGTTGCAGGAATGGGCAATTCTTACACCCACTCTTGATGTCGTTAGCTCCATCAACGACCACATGAATAAACTAAATTGTACAGAAGCAATAACATATAGGGATGGCAACGGGGCGGGTTTGGGACGTGTTTGGCCTGTCCCAGGACCCGCCCTGCCAAGAATTTTAGGACCCGAGACCCGCCCCGCCCCGCCTCAATTTGAAGTTGGACCCGCCCCGCCCCGTCCCACAAACCCGACGGGTTTTACCCGACCCGACCCGCCTACCCACCTAATTTTTTATTTTATTTTATTTTTATCATACATATAAATGCATTACACAAAATATATTAAGTTTTAAAATCAATATGCTTATGAATGATTTAAACAACAATAAATATGCAAAATAATCCACTTCAAGTTCCAACTTATTAAATCTAAATATTTAAAATCACACATATATTGTTCATTGAAATGAAAATAATAAAAAAATTAATAAACCCTAAGTTGTACAATTTTTGCTTATGACTTTATGAACATATCTAATCTAACAATTTAATGAATATGTTAATTAATTGCCTAATTTTTATATATTTAATTATACATATATAATATAATATATTTATTTAACTATACATATTTAATTAACACACACATATATATATATATATATATATATTACAGGGCGGGTCCACCTAATACCAAGACCCGTCCCAAACCCGGCGGGTTTTTATTCAAACGGGTCCAAACCCGCCCCGTGACCCGTTTGACTGGGTTTTTACCCGGCCCGTATGGGATGTGTTCGTTGCGGGTCCGGGTTTGAACCCGCCCCATTGTCACCCATAAATTAACATACTTGAGTTCAGACAGTGCATGCATATCAGACGCAAATGTTGATTTATTGGCATATGTTCATACACCAGAAATGTTAAATGCAATCAAATGCTCAGGTCTGCCTAATCACAAATTAACTCTAAAAATCAGAACTCCAGTCATGTTATTACGGAATATAGACCACTCAGTGCAATGGAATTAGGTTGGTAGTGACGAAACTCGGTCATCATGTTATTGAAGCCGAAATTCTGGCTGGCAGCAACACGGGACAAAGGGTGCTAATTCCATGAATGACAATAACACCATCAGATGTTAGACTCCCATTCAAGTTCCAGAGAAGACAATTCTCATTGATGGTCTCTAATGCTATGACCATCAACAAAAGGGACAATCCCTGAAGAATGTCGGACTACTCTTAAAGAGACCAGTCTTCAGTCATGGACAATTGTATGTTGCACTGTCAAGAGTAACAAATTGGGAAAGATTGAAAATATTAATATGCGATGACCAGGGAAAAACTAAAAATAGCACTAGCAATGTAGTTTATAAAGAAGTGTTTCATAATTCATAAGATAAATGAAAAACTTTCTACTATTTAACGAAAAATGTATTTGACTTTTTCAAAATCAAACACATATAAATTTATACATAAAAAAAAATATAATATTGACAATCTAGTTAAAAGAAAAAAAAAAGTACTAAGGGCTAAAAATTGGCCAAAAGAAATTATAATAATTAATAAACACCATATTAAATGTCCAAATCAAATGGGACCGTGGCCTTGATTAAATTAAAATTAGCCGACACCCCTCCAGAAAATATATATAATATGATTGTTATCTACGTGCAACTGAGATGGAAACATTATCTATTAACAAATGCTAATATTGCGTATGCATTAAGTGCGTGTATAATGAAAGTGTATTTTAACAATTACAAATATTTTCATTTAAAAGTTATACTACTAATTATACGAATGATTATATGTGTGACAAAAGTTTACATATTCATCACTAAATAATAACATATAAATAAATTTAAACAATCACTTAAAATAATTGTCTATCCTCCTGTTTATATATTATTATTATTATATTTATAATAAATATATAAATTTGTGTATATTGAAAAATATGTAATATTTTCAAATATTTATAATATCAGATGAAGTATAATTGTTGTCTGCTCGAGTAACAATAGCACTTGCTACTAGATATTGCACGATTCATATAATATATATATATATTACTGTATAGTATATTCAAGTCTTTCATTCTCTTCTATTTTGTTTTTCTCTTCACCAAGTCGGGTGGTGAAAGAAAAAGTTAGGGGATTTTTTTAATGTCAAAGAATATCACGATAATGAGGATGCAGATGAAATTATACAATAAATTTATTTTTTTTTTTATATCAAGAATAAATACGATAGATTTATTTATTTTTGGATACTAATATTTTTTGAAGGGTAATTATTTACATAATTTTTTCTATCATCGAATATATAGCACATCCTTCGTTTTGCTATGGAAGGAAACTCTAATAACTTGAGTTATTTGAACTTGACTAAAATATTAATATTATAATAGTATAATTCATAACATACTTTGATTCACATTTTTACTTCCAAATCCTCCTAATCTAACACACTTATAGCGTAGTATCATTTGATTCAAAATACAAGAATACAATGGTTACTTTATTGTATGATTAGAGCCCAATTATAAACAAGGATGAAAATATAGGGTATCGACGGAAATATCGATACCCTGAATTTATGGATATATCGGTGGAAATATCGATATCGAATATCAATATCGGTAAAAAATTGAAAATTCACGGAAATTTCATTAAAATGATGGAAATTTAACATGAAATTTTAGACAATATTATTACCAGTCTTAATACATTAATTGAACTTAAAATCTCAATAAAATGAAAATCTTACAATAAACATATCAAAAAAACATACGTAAGAAATATAAAACGATACAATAATTGTTCATAATTATTGAATATTACACAACTAATATCAAAATAATATCCTATGAGCCTCAAATGTAAAAGAAGAAAGACCATCTTGGTCTAAGCAATAATGGTACCAAGTCATAAAAAAAAAATCCCGAAAATTCCCGAAATTTTGACTGATAAATTACCGAAATTTCCACGATATTTCTCGATAATCTGCACATTTTGAATTACCCTGGACCGAAATCGATATTGTAACCGAATTTCCCAAAATTTTCAATATTTTCCCGAAATTTGACCGAAATTTTTGAAAAATAATCGTTCAAGTGAATTTCCATATCGGTACCCTCAAATTTCCGAAATTTCGGAGAAATTTCCCGAAATTTCAAACCTTGATTATAAAACAACTCCTAGGAGATGTTTAATTTGAGATTGATTTGGAGGATTTAAATTTCTAATGAATTTCAAAATTTTATAATATAATGTGAGTTTATTTTGAGGGTAAAGTAGAAATGATATATTTTATATGTAAAAGTGTGTGATATTATATTATATAATGAGAGTGGTTGATATTATATTATATATAAGGAGAGTGGTTGTAATAGATGATAATGTAATAATATTTTAAAGTTTTTGTAAGCAAGTATGCAAATGGTCCCATCAAGACCGCTTAGGCGGGGCCTAGGTGTTTGGCGGTCCTCAGCGGCCGACTCCTAGTCCAAATCGGTAGAGAAAAACGGTCAGGATATTAAGCCCCGTCTAGGAGGTCTTGGCCCCGCCTACGCAGCCTTGGCGGCCGTAAGGAATAGGCGGAATGACGGCCACAGAGGAGGACTAGACGGAGGTTTATTAAAAAAAAATTAAAATTAAAGACAAATGTGATTACGTGAGTAAATAAATATTAAATAAAATAAATAAATTAAAATTTAAAAGCTTAAAAAAACTAAAAGAAAAGGAAAGAGAAAATTCAACCTCGGGCATGACTTCTCGACTTAGAGAGCTTGACGAGGATGATTTCTCATCTGATGATGATGAAATAAATGTTGACGTGGAGTTTGAATCTGATGATGAAGAGTGTGTACGTGGAGTTGAGCAACAATTGTCTTTAGATATTCCTCTTAGTTGAACTACTTATTAATTTATCCGTACTATATATTTTGTTATTTTAGTATTTTTTTTAAGTTGAACAATGTCATTTTGTGATAGTTTTTAGCATTTTATTGACTTGTTGTGTTTTGTAAAAAATACATTTGAGTATTAATTATATTTTAAATTTATAATTTATTGTATAATGTATATTTTTATTAATATATGTTTAGAAAAAAATTTAAAAAATAAAAAAATCTTGACCCCGCCTGGCCCCCGCTTAGGCACCCCCAAGACCTCGTTGGCGCTTAACCGCACTCAACCGCCTGACAACCGTCAAGCACCATTTACACCCTTGTTTATAAGTATTTACAAATGAAGATGAAAACACAATATAAATTTTTTAAAATAAACATTACTTAAATTTTAAAATCTGAAATTCGACTTTTAAGTGACAAATCAAGCATGCCGTTAATGGCTTCAAGGATTAATAACAGATACCTAAGTCATTAGCCATGTTCAACACGTTTTAGATTCTTGTTGTCTAATTGTCTTCAAGAGAATAAGGAATAACTACAAGGCAAGACTTTCCTACTCCAGAACAAATATATTTAGGGTCACTTACATATTGATTTAAAAAAATTATTATATTTATAAATTGATTCAAAAAATTTGCACGATAGTATTTTTTTGCATGAAAGCATTTTTTTTTTTACACAGGACCAATATATAATACTTATCAATTTATTGAGTCATTTTGTACTTTTTCTGGGGTAAGGTAACTATTATACAAAAATTGGAAAAGCATCTCCTCCTCTAAATAGGGTCAGTGTGAGAGGGCAGCTGTTAGATTATGCATATCCACACGTGTGTATGTGAATGATCGAGCGGCATTCCTATGCAGGAACCTTCTATATAGTAGGGACTTTTTTTTTTTTTCAGAAAAATCATGCTAAAATTTCTTTATTTGAATCTTGATTCATTTAGCAAAGATTAAGGTTTATTTTCCTTTAAAAATCTTGATTCATTTTTTTAATTTTTTTTCTTGATTCATTTAGCAAAGGTTAAGGTTTTATTTTCCTTTTAAAAAAAAGGTTAATTGCGAAAATAAAAATCACAGAATTATATAGTTTATTCAATTATAAGATGCATTTTTTTCTTTGCGATTTAATGCACCATAATTTTAAGTTTTGCAATTTAAAATATCTAATAATTTTTTCATTAACAATTAAGTGGCATCACTGTCGAATATACCACATAAATGACAATAAATAAAATTATTTTTTATAATTAGAATAATATCCTTAATTACATTTTTTATTTTAGAAAAATATCTTTAAAATATATTTTACACGGGACTCCCAGATCACTATGGCCGACTTTTTAATAAATAAATTTTATTTGTTTATGTGTACAAGGATATTTATGTGACATTTTAGGCAGCATCGTCACTTAATTGTTGCCAAAAAATTATTTAATATTTTAAATGCAAACTTTAAAAAAATGAGTAAGTTTCCTGTCCACCAGTTACACGGTGCAACTCAAGTTCATTTTAAAAAAGTTAAACAATTTATTATTGAAAAGTTGCACAAATTATTACTGAAAAGTTACACAACGAAAGATACACTTTTCAGTAATAACATGTGTAACTTTTCAGTAGTATTTTGTGTAACTTTTAGAAAATGAACTTGAGTTGCACCGTGTAACTGGTGCATACAAAACTAATACTAAAAAAATACTCCCCTCGTCTTGAACTTATTTTCTACATTACTATTTGTATGAGATTTAAGAAAAGAGATGTTTATTGATAAAGTGATATTTTTAATTTAGAGGTTTTATATGCAATTGGTACACGGTGCACTCACTCAATAGTTGAAGTTATTTACACTGAAAAATGTGAGCTTATTATATTGAAAAGTGAAAGTTGATTACACTGTAAACAACCTCATCTGTTAAGTGAGTACACCAAGTGCACATAAGACTTACTCTTAATTTTATTGATAAAAGTGAGTAGTGTATAATGAATATGGAGTATATAATATTAAAAATAATGTTATTTTTTTACTTTAAAATGAATGTAATAAAAAATGTAGAGATAATTGTAGAAGGGAGTAGTAGACAATAGGGTCAGGGAGAGGGAGAATTATTTTCATTATTGATTGCCATCTTTCATAAGAATAAGTGACCCTTATTACAATAACTAAATTTAAGGGTCTCTGCAAGGTTTATATGTATATGCACAAGCTGCATCAGCCAGCAAACAACACAAGGGCGAGTTCACTGAGATGCTTTCACCGAGTTAGGACTAGTTGTGAGACCATATCCAAATGGAAACAAAGGATCATAATGTGGATCACCAACATTCATCGGAAGCTGCTCGACTCTCCTGAACCACGTACGCGCTAGCTTCCCCGTAAACCCATACCCACCAAACAAAACATCCGTTATACCTTTGGCCTCTGTCCCCGGGAGCCATGCAGCAACCAATGCATCCATCTTTTCAAGATAAGGTTCTATAACAACCGGTCGTCCAGAAATTAGAACCACAACACATTTGACTGATTCACATACGTTGCTGATCGTCGTGTAACCAGACTCATCTATAGTCAGAGTCTGGCTATCACCTGATGACTCTACATATGGTAGCTCTCCCACAGCAACTATAGCATATGAGAAGTTATTGGCCTTCATAAATTCTTCATCAGGATTCTCATTGTAGACTACTTCAGTTTCAGGATCTACACTACTTTTCACTGCTTCCAGGATCGTGGTACCTATTACCAAAGCCGTTCAATGCTCAACACTACATGATCAATTTGAACTGCAATGTACATATATAGCGCCACATATAAAAATTTAACTTACCAGCTGTGGTGTTTCCTGAATGCCCTTCCCATGTGATGGTCCATCCGCCACATTGATTGCCTATGTCGTTTGCATGACTTCCAGCAACAAGTATCCTCTCTGATTTAGTTGGAAGAGGAAGCAATGGGACGGTTTTATCTTTACCATTCTTTAGTAAAACAAGTGATTTCCTCACAGCTTCTCTAGCCAATTCCCTGTGCTCCTGTTTCAAGAATTCATTGACAAGAAAGTATAAATACAAAGAACAATGATGATGAAGAAGAAGTGAAGAGGCTATCATTCAAATGTGGGTGCATGGACCTTGCTTCCGAGATGGTTAGAAAAACTGAGATCGGCAAAAGGATTCTCAAAAAGTCCCATGATAAATTTAACCCTCAAAATCCTCTTCACTGCATCATTAATTCTGCTTATTGGGATGATATTCTTTTTCACTAATAAAGTAAGATCATCAATGAACTCCACATATTCATCCGGAACCATAATCTGTGAAAAAACCAATTTAAGTTGGAGATCTTTTAAGTGTAATCATATTCCAATGAGCATAAGTTTATAATTCCCAATCAAGAACTCGTACCATATCAATTCCAGCATGAATTCCGACTTGAACAGAGTAAGTACAGTTTGCACGAGGTGGGGAGGTTATTCGGTCAATACCCCGCATATCAGAAATGACAAAGCCCTGCTCAGACATGGAGAAACGTTTCTTTATCGAGCCACATTTAAGTAAAAATTATCTGAGATAACATAGTATGCATCATCTTTACTTTGAATTTGAGTGTTTCCTTTAGGTATCCAGTTATGAGATCATAATTAGCATGCATCTTAACTCCATTCCAGCTCGAGTAAGATATCATCACTGTTGCAATTCCCTTTCTGATTGAGTCTAGATAAGCTGGCATGTGGATATTCAGCAACCCATTCCAATCTATAATCGTGTTATTCTCATTGATACCATCCTTTGTGCCACCATCTCCTACAAAATGCTTAGCACATCCCGCCACTTTTGACCTATCACCGCCAAGAGAGTTTGAAAGTATAGTTGAAAGAGTATCAACAAATGATGGTAACACTGTCAGGTTCAGATCGTGTGTACCTTTGATCTACAAATGGGAAGTTTTTTGGATAATTTGATGGAACATCTCCTTGTAGACCAGGGATGATCTCTGTCATTAATTGCACGATCTCATGATCTTCACTATAGCTTTCATAACAACGTCCCCATCTTGGGTCCCTGCACACCTGCAAAGAGTAGTAATGAATTGGTGGAAAGTGATGCAGAAATAAATACAAGAATGAACGATAGAATTGACATCATATACCGCTATACAAGGAGCAAAACTATAAGAAATTCCGGTTGCTCTAACTTCAAGAGCAGTGGCAGCACCAATCCTTTTAACAAGTTCTGGATCCCTGGTGAAATTTCAAAGGATTTCTTATCAGTTTTGCTCGTTTATCCATTGATAAAAGTCGATTCACACAATACATTAAACTCTTGAATACTTCTATACAATTAATCTTGATTTTGAAAATCAGAGTGGACTTGCCTGGTTACTCCAAGTCCAACATTGTGAGGGAAAATAGTGGCGTTGTATGCATTGTTATTTCCATGAACACCATCGATCCCATAGATCAACGGTATACCTAGACGAGTAGAAAGAGCACCCTTTTGAAAATCATTCACCATATTGACCCACTCCTCAGCCGAAGCTCTGGCACGCGGAACGCTCCCTCCCCCACTCACAATGCTCCCTGGTTTTCACAAAGCAATATCCACTGGATCAGCTCAAAACAAACAGCACAATAAACAAATTCCCATGGATGAAAGTTTGCAGATGCAAGTTGTTCTTCTTAAATAAAGAATACAAGTCATTTTAATCGATCTTCAACGTTTTCAGCTACAGAATGAAGAATATCTGGAATTTTTCATTTTGAGATTCTCTAGAAGTTCATTGCTAACTTAAGGCAATCAATAAAATCTTGAGATGTTAATTGAGATCCATTCATTGCTCAAGTCAACAGGGTGTAAATTGTCAGAATTGTGAAAAATATTTAAAAAATAAAAAATAATCACTGATCCACGAAATTCATCCAAAATTGATTCAGCGACATACCGATGAAATATTTACTAATGACATCTGATGACGAAACCTCGCGCTCAATCTGTGTCATTTGCCCAATCTTTTCTGCAAGCGTCATTCTACTCATCAAGTCTCTGATTCGCACCTCCAGTGGCTGCTTCGGGTCCTTGTATTTCAAGTACTCAGCCTCCACAGCCACCGTCCACAAACACAGCACCGCCACCATAAGCCGCTTCATGCTGACCATCACTAATCCTATAAACCTGTATTTCACAATTCCAGTGGTAGTCAGTGCACGAAAATTGTACCAAAAAAATATTCCGCCATTACAGCGAATTGCGTAAGAATCATTTAACACAATTATGCCTCGATCGAAGAAAAAAAGAACAAGTTGCATCCCCGCATATATCCCCCCTTACCTTTTTTTCAAATTTCAGTGATTGTGAATTTGGCGCTGGAAAATGTGGCGGATGGCTGCCCCTTATTATATGGATGGAGAAGTTAAGATTGTACAGTTTTATACGATTCTTTTTGGTTATATAATTGGGAGTATATTTCTTTCCATTACATACCTACCAAAAAAATACTACATATTTCTTTCCGTTACAACTTTGATACTCCCTAATCTATTCTTCAATCAACTTTCATATTTAATTCCAGTTTGCGTCTAATACTATTATGTAGATAGAGTATTATTTATTTATCCGACAATGCTCATCTTGAGTAGTAGTAGTAGTTGGATGGATTCTAACATCACCATTTTATGGACTTCATATTATATTAATGCACTATTAATTCTTTTGTCAAAAAAACATAATGCACTATTAATTCATTCTACTTATTATAAATAAAGAAATCTTTTGTCAATGAAATGGATAAAATGTAGTCATTCGTTGTATAATAATTTATAATAATATACGAATATTATATATATATACATTTAAAAAAAAAACAAGTTTTATATGAGTAATACTCTTACTAAATTTGTGAAATCCCTTTATTTTCAATTTATTTTGAATTATAATGGGCTTGTAACACTTTAAAATTCTTACGTGGTATTTATTTTAAGTTAACAATTAGAATTTGAGTTTTAAAATATATGTTATTTTGATGGGGTGATATTGTTGTTTTATATCAAATAAAATACCAAAAAAAAAAAAGTGTTTGATAATATATAAATTAAGCGATTTAATATGCCTGAATTTCGTGTTTAGCGCTCTTATATAAGAAGCGGAGATCCACATGGTATTATAATTAGGGAAAAGTATAAATGAGTTTATAAAAGTGGTCGTATTTGCAAACAAATTCAAAATATTTGTACATACAAAATTTATATGATTTTGTGCAAATAAAATTTGTATGTTAGTGCAAATATTTTGAATTTATTTATAAATATGATTTTTTTTTTTGAATTTATTTATAAAAGCCACTTATATATGATACGCGTGTCATATTTTTTAAGAGTGAAAGTAATAAGTGATAAAATAATATTTTTGAAAGGTGTATTAGAGTTGAATTTGATTAAATTTCATAATTCAACATATTTTATAGGGTGTTTGCAAACTCAAGTACGCCTAAAATTGCTGCTCTTAAATTTTGAATCCTAGAATAATTTTTATTAGTTATAAATAAACTTTAAGACTAGTTACATATAGAATTTGAGATCGCAATATTCAAAGTCCGACCAGACTAGTCATGAAACAAATTTACATTGTTTTCTTCAAATTAATTTGATAGTCTCTTGTGAACTTGATACATTTAGCAAATCTATTGCTTTTCTTTTATCTCATGAAAAAAAAAGTTTTATTCATTTAAAATTGGTTAGAAGACATACCCTAAAAATACAACATACCAAAATAATTAAGACAACAACCAGGGGAGCTAGCTCACCTGGCCACCAGGCTCCTCACTTGAGTGAGTAATCTGAGTGGAGACTTGGTGAACTAACTTCTAACTACTAACAACTAACATTTACTGATAAAAAAAAAATTAAGACAGCTGGCCTCATGTGCATAATTTGCAAGTCAAACATTAAAAAGAAATTGATTATACAAAAGATTTTGATAACAAACCTACTCCAAAATTTTGACTTAAGTTCTTTCATAAATGCAGTGCTTGAAAATATCTCATTTTTAAATATTATAGCATTTCTCCAAGATTCATATATATCACTTCAAACCATATACAAATTGCACCATTTTTACCTCATTTTCCATGAATAAATTACAAAATTTTTGTAGATTGATATTTGTATCGTGGTGGATTTTTTTCATGAATAAATCTATTGCTCTAGTAAACTACTCAATACTCATGTCTTCTCTTTTAAAATTTAGCATTTTTTCAAAATGATGTCAACATATAAATTTAATATATTTTTTAATCTTTTTACACATTTTCTCTATCTTTTTACTTTATTTGCATTTTTCATCAACATAGTATATTTCTTAAAACATTTGTAATCTTCAAAAGTTGAATTCAAGGTGTGGGTAGGGGAGGACCGGGGGGAGTACATAACATGTACTACGAATTATATGAATAAATATTAATATATTAATTTAATAATACTATTATATTTATAAATTAATACTATTATAATATTAATAAATAAACATGATGATACATTGTTCAAACTTTGAACAAGTCTCGGGGGATGGGATTCTTCAATTTCCCTTCTGTGATTGAGAATTTGGCGGAAAATTCGGCGTCTACTAAGGATGGCAAAATGATCCGCCCCATAGTCGTTCCGCCCTGACCTGGTCCGTTTGGAGCAGCCCCGCCCCGCCCTGTGCATGGGGCAGGGCAGGCATGGGTATGTATTTTTACTGCCCTTATATATTAAATAAATATATAATATTTTATACTATATAAAATACATTCAACATATAATATTTTATAATATATGAAATAAAACTAATATCCTACATTTATAATATATCAAATAAATTTAAAATTATATTATTTATTGTAACACTAATCTAAAATTATTTTAAAATTATTTTTGTTGAATATATTTTGATAAATTTGTTGCATTATTTTTATTTTTAAATAATTTTTATTTATCTAAAATGTATATTATAATATTTTTAATATATAATTATATACAACATGGGCAGGATGGGGCAGGGCGGGGCAGGCATGGGGCGCAATGTTCTGCCCCGCAGTAGGGCATGGAGCAGGGCGAGGCGGCGGGGCAAAGGCGAGGGGCAGGCATGGGTCTTTAGATACCCGCTCAGCCCTGCCCCATTGTCATCCCTAGCGTCTACGTTACCTTATACTCTCTTCGTCCCAATTCTTCCCCCCCCCCCCTTTTTTTAAAATTTTGGGACGTCCTAATTTTTTTTTCTACTTTAAAAAAAAATTTACACTCAGAAAAGTCAATAAATTACATTTTTTATATTTTATTAATTAACTTCAAATTTACATTTTCTATTTTCTTTAATCTGTGTGCCCAAAAGACCTGGGACGGAGGTAGTGCCTGTTTTCAATCACTAGTAAATAGTGAAAAGCAATTATTTTTTTAAAAAAGTTGAGTCTTACCAACTTAAAAAAATAAGTGCTTTTACACCTTTAGTAGAGGTTGAAAACATGTCAGTAGTATAATTGAGGTTTTTTTTTATTCTCCCTCCGTCCAACTGTATGTTGCTCGTTATTTTTAGCACAGATATTAAAAAATTATAAAATATTAATTGCAAAAACTTGTGTGCATGCAAGTGCATACTATGCACTTAGATTTTAGCTTCAATTTTAATTGTAATTTGCTATTTTCAGAAACACACATTACACCCCACACTATGTGTTTTTTTGGCAATTGGAGTATTAATTATTTTGTCTTCGGGTATTATTATTTGTTCTTGGGGTATAATGAGTTGTTCTTGGGATATTTACTTTGGGGTATTGTGAGTTGTTCTTGGGGTATTTACTTATATTTGTTCTTGGGGTATTATTATTTGTTTTTCGGGTATTGTAAATTATTCTTAGAGTATTTGAATGTTTCTACATGGGAAGATGTTTGATAAATGATAATTCCTACGAGAAATGTGGTACAATATTAATCCAGAGAGAGAAATGAGGAGCTCCACCCACCACTACTCACAATCGAAATTCAACCGCCTTGCAAAGCCACTGGAAGCTGTCCTCGTCGCCGGAAAAATTTTCTCAGCCACCAAGAGTCGCCGTCTTCAGCCATTGTGCCTCTGTTCTCGCCGGAAAATCAAGCAACCGTCACAGCGAAGAAGAAGCTGGCTCGTCCCTGCAACCGTCCGCCGCTGCCATCTCATGCCAACAACGAATCTCACCTTGCTGGGATGGAATCGAAGAACAATCGTTCACGTCCTTGAAGCCGCATCCCACCAGAGAAATGCAATCCAAGCAAAGGATGAACTTCTTAAAGCTAAAGAAGAAAAGGGAAAAACATAAAATTACATTCTCCATGGGTATTGTGAATTGTTCTTGAGGTATTGAAAATTATTTTTGGGGTATTTTAAATTATTTTTGTGGTATTTTGTTTAAAGTTATTTTTTAGGTATTGTAAATTCTTCTTAGGGTATTATAATTAGTTCTTGGGGTATTATAATTTATTCATGGGGTATCAATCTTACCAAATCAAAAATATGAAATTAATACTAAAATATTTCATAACACAATATATATATATATATATATATATATATATGAAAGATGCAATAAATGGAGAAATTGAGGAGAGAGATAAATCACAGACAGAGCGCATCTTCGAATAACGTCGTTGGCAATGGTGGAAAGATGCTTCTTCTCCATCATCATCATAACTCTGTTTTGGAAATGCCACACTCTCTCTCTCTCTCTCTCAAAATGTGCAGATGTAAAAAAGGAGAGAGAATGTAAGAGTGGGAGGGATTCGGCGACTTCGATCGGCGGCGCATCGGGCAGGTGAGGGCGACGGTGGTCTTCGCGGTGTGGTGGCTTCCATCGATTTCCGATTATTGAGCGATGAGAGATAGTTTGGTGTGGCAATAGTAAGCACCCGGGTGCACAGGAGAATCACTCAATATTAATGTAGTATAAATACTGTGATGAAAAAACATAAAAAAAAATAAAAATAGACAAACACTTATATACAAATTCCATTTTTGAAAATTCGCAGGTCTAAATCGGGTCGGGTCGAATTTTAGTATTTTTTTTCCAAAATTCGCTTAGCTTGTGATTTTCGCTCCCAGGTATGTTACAATTGGGGCAAATGCATATGTTACAATTGGGGCAAATGCATGTTACTTTAAGGCAAAACGTGTGTTACAACCAGATTAAATGTTGTTTTCTACACATATTCATTTATTTTTGTAGAAGTAAATATTTTTCATGCAATGTAACACATGTATATGTTACATTGTATGTGTAACACATATATATTCTTAATAAAAATACATTTTATCCTATAGTAACACATATATGCTCATATAATAACACAAATTGAGGAACAAATATGTGTTACAATTAGAGTAAATATGTATTACTGCAAATTTATGTTACACTAGGAGTAAATTTGTGTTACTGCAAATGTGTATTACATCTAGAGTAAATGTGTGTTACAATTAGAGTAAATGTGTGTTACTGCAAATGTATGTTACAATTAGAGTATATGTGTGTTACTGCGAATGTGTGTTACAATTAGAGTAAATGTGTGTTACTGCAAGATCAAATGTGTGTTAATGTATGCACAAACATTTATTTATCCTTATAAAAATATATATTATATTTTATATAACATATATAAGGTATTAAATGATGTATTAATTACATGAATAACATATTATTAACATAAATCAACAAAGAAAATAAAAAATAAATTAAGTAACACATATTTATACTTGCAGAAATACATATTTTCTTTATAGTTACTAGAAAAGTATAAAAAATTAATTTTTTAAGAATTAGTAACACAAATTTTGCCTAATTGTAACACGCCTTTGCCCAAATTATAATATATCTGGGAGCGAAATAATATATTATTAACATAAATCAACAAAGAGAATAAAAAATAAATTAAGTAACACATATTTATACTTGCAGAAATACATATTTTCTTTATAGTTACTTGAAAAGTACAAAAAATTAATTTTTTAAGAATTAGTAACACAGATTTTGCCTAATTGTAACACGTCTTTGCCCAAATTGTAACATACCTGGGAGCGAAAAAACTTGGAACTACAAGTTGCGCGAATTTTGGAAAAAAATGTCCAAATCTGACCCGACCCGGTTTAGATCCGCGAATTTTTCAAAAATGAATATTTCTACGGTAGAAATTTGTATACAAGTGTTGCTCATAAAAATAATATAAAAAATAATAATAAATAATGAATAGTAACTTTCAAGAAATAAAAAATATAAATGAATAATATATAGTGCAACATACAAAATGATAAAATGAAAAGACTTAGTCTTGTATGTATCAATTACACCATGCAACTCAAGTACATTTTTAAAAAGTTATACAAAATATAACTGTAGTGTAATTTTTCAATAATAAATTGTGTAACTTTTTAAAAATACACTTGAATTGCACGGTGCACCTGATGCACAATAGGAAGATTATCAATTTTATACGATTATTCTGTTACTTAATTTAATTAATTCTGTCCAATTCAAACCGACACGTTTAATATGTATCCTAATCGAGATTTATTTTGTAAAATCAAATTAGTACGATTTTTTGTTACTTAATTTAATTAAATTTATCCAATTCCAATTGACACGTTTAATATATTAAATCCTAAAATTGCCTTTTCAAGAATAGAAAAGGTTGACCCGATTATAATGGAGCTAGCTTTCTATGTAATTATGTATGGATCAACCGTGATATATTTCACAATCCCTCTGAAAGTGATGTTTCATAAACGTTAAAATAATAAAATGTGCATGTAACTGATTCTCAAGATTCTTCGTTTTGTGTCTTTTTTTTAAATTTTACAAAATAATTTCTAAAATACTAATTTTTTTTTAAATAAATTGTAAGAGAGAGTTTTTAAAAATAATTATTTTAAAAGTTATTTTTATAGTTTTAAAATAGACACTTTCTATCTATTAATAAAGAATCATGTCACTTAGAAAGGAACAATGCTGACGGAGGAGGCCACTCTTCAATTGATTTTGGAGGAAAAGGAAGATGGCTTAGTGCGGGACATTTTTCACATTCTAAAAAAACAAAACATGGTTGTTCACAAACTGACAAGATTGGATGGGACGACTTCCACTCCTCACGACTAGGGGGGGGGGGGGAGATTTCATTCCGTCATGGATCAGAAAAATAGCTCCTTAAGCTTCGATGTTTTCTCCTTATTTGTTGGAGATTTATTTCTGTAAAAAAAAAATACTATGTGCTAATATCTATGTTGCAAAAATGATAAATATATATTTATTAATATTTTGTTATAATGTTAGTAAGAAATATAAAAATAATAATTTAAATATTATCATAAATTCAATACATAAGGTTAAAAAAAATTATATAATTATTATTTGTATTACCATTTAAAAAAATCCTGCATAATTATAAAATTCTACACAATAAAAAATAGGGCCACTTACATCTAAGGTCACTTTATGTAGTAAAAATACAACTAAGGGCACTTATCAATTATACATTACAACTAGGGCCAAATATGACCTTTTACATCTACATAGCTAGGGCAATTGTGTACCGTTGAGTATAATATTGTAATATAGTACATATATGAGTACATCCAATGATGGATGTGTACTAGTGATGTGATGTTATGTCAAATCATACACTGTTCACGTCAAATCTCATAATTACCTATTTCCGGTGACCAATAGTACAATATGTGTATGTACCATTGAACTAATTATTGTACTATAGTTATTATTGTGATTTTTTTAATTTTCGGACGAACAAATTTCTAGTCAATCTCTTTTCCGACGAATCACATGTATATTGAGTTATTTATTATACTATTTGGCCAAGAAAATCAGAGTCGCTACAAGGTCATGGTGATTGACACGAAAAAGGAAAATTTTTGGTTAATGACTTTTTTTTTAGTGCCTTGATAGACTATTGAGATGTGATTCGATTGTTGTTTCAGGTATGCAAAATTGAATATAAGTGTTACTTCTTGTTTGAATAAACTTGAAATCGATGTACACCAAAGAGACTATCAACATTTTTGCTCAAAAGCAAGCAGTATGAATTAACCAAACAAAGATGCCTACATAAATACAGAAGCCTGCACACTTGCTCATATGGAGCTTCAATTCTTTCCAAGCTAGAAAAGTCTCGAAAATGGAACGAATGCACGTCGACTAAAAGCCTGATTTTACAATAATACGGCCTGGAAAATGGAAGACAAGAGCAGCAGTTCAATTTTTGGATTCGATGATGTTAATAGCTGCTGTTTTAGAGAGGGTAAAGTCTGATATGTCTCCATTGCAAAAATCAGAAACAGAAAACCTGAAACATACAAATATAAAAAAAGCAAAATTGAAAAAACCTCTCAAGCTCAACCACTTCAGTGAACATTCAAAGCGAAGAAATTGCAGAGCACAAATCCGCCATGGGAACCTTTTAACAGCCTGCCCACAGCGCTCGATTTAACCACCTCAGGTTGATGCCTTACCAGAAAGGCTGAAACCGACCAATAGTCGCAAGCACTGTTCACCGTTAACAGCATATATCACCGAAGTCTCACAACAACTGCTCACCCATATCTTTCGCCGTCTACAACCTTCGTTGGATTTCTGTTCGAAGATAACCCAGTCGTACTCTCTGTTCTGAAAACTGCCAACTCACCGCCTGAAGTCGTCGCACACTCCACCAATTCGCCAAGCCACGACCGCCATCTGTTACTCGTCGTTGCTCGATTCAAAATCCACAATCGCCGAAAGTTTGCACAACTCTGCTCGAAAACTTGCAACTGCCTCCAGATACTGCAAAACAACTGGTCCCATTTCACGTTGTTCGCTGTCGACACATCCACAGTTTATCATCGATTCCGTTGAAGCCAAAAACCGGCCACTGTATTCCACCATCGTTCCCCGCTGCCTACCTCCGCCGCAATAGAAGGGCTTCCGGTGACGTCTTCTCCATCACTGTTTTCATCAGAGGAAGCTAAAAGTTTGAATTTCGAGAGCCCTTGTCCGTCGATTCCAACTCCGGCAACACCCAAATCAAAATATGACATAGTAGAGGGAGAGAGAGAATTTAGAGATAGAGAGAGTGTGTGTGTGAGAGAGAGAGAGAAGCCCTAGTTTTCATTCGGACAGTGATTGATTTGGTGGGTCCAACTATGAGGAA
>JAPKLY010000045.1:655894-678044 GCA_026898435.1 Prunella vulgaris
AAACTTATAAGAGAAATTGGCTCTCAACTACACACTATTAGACATTTCCAGGCGCCTCTTCTTCTCCATGCCTCTGTCACCGGAAAACGCTTTGTCGCCGGAAAAATCGCCCAAGTCTCTGTCACTGAATTAAAAAAAAAATCAAAATCCACGTAAATTAGCAGACATCATTTCTAATTAATGGAAACATAAATCCAATTAGCAGACATCATTTGTAATTAATAGAAACATAATTAATGGAAAACATAAATAATGGAAAATCCACAAACCCACCCCCTTTGTAGAAAAATCAAAATCGAAACATAAATTAGCAGACATCATTAAAAATAAAAAAAATTGTAAAAAAATAAGAAACACCCGATTGTTACCGGAAACCTGCCATTAAAGCCCAACCGCGCCTCGACGTCACAGCAGACGCCCCTGCTCGCCGGGAAACCTTCACGCCTGGGAAGCTGCCGTTTGCGCTCCTCCTCACTGGATTAATGGCCGACGCACAGTCCTCGCCAACACCGGAGAAGAAGATGTCGCACCGGAGAAGAAACCGTCAACGAAAATGTTGAATGACGAACAGGACAGATGGAGAGAGAAATCGGTGTATGGAAGGCCGATTCATCTCGTCACGTCGATGGAGAGAGAAGGACGGCGACGGGAGGTGGTAGATGGGCAGAGAGAGAAGTGAGAGAATTTCCACCATTTTAGGGTATCTGCAATTTTAAATGAGAGGATTGAGATGTTACCCTTTTAAAAAGCCTCTGAGATTGTGCCAGTCTCCACCCACCCCTCACCACTCTACATTACTCTATATTAGTGGTACTTTTAATAGCTTGGTACTGGGGAGTAAACATTTTTATGGTTATGTTCCCATAGGAAACACACTATAACAATTGCACCCCGTAGCAAATCATCCAACTTATAAATATATATAATGTACTCTAAGAGATTCCAACCCTTAGTTTATAAAATTACTTAGCGAAATTCTCTTTCTCATTTCCTCTTTATTTTTGCATATAATTATTTCTATTTCAGTAAATATTCGTGAAACAAAGCATCATCAACAATAATCTGTGTTCCAAAATTATTTTTATATTTTTTTAATATTCCAATATTAGTTTTATATTAAAAATAATCACATTAGTGAAAGTCAATAATTTTTTTTTTTTTGTAATTTAATTATATCACATTAAATTTTATTCTTTACTATATAAAAGTAATTCGAAAATATAGAAAGTATAATTTTCTAAGAATTCATATGCATCATCATTGGCTACTATGGCTAGTAGTAGTTAGCTTAGTACCCTCCAATTACTTTTTGCTTTTAACGAATGACCAACTCTTTTTTCTCGACATAAAAAGTGAAACAATCCACATGTATAAAAACCAATAAATTAAGTTTTTATATTTTATTTATTATTTATTATTTATTATTTAACTTCACGTTCGCATATTTCAATTTTTTTTAATTGTGTACATGCTAACACGTGAAAAAGATCATCGATTAGAGGAAATATATATTTAATTATGTATATATATGTCCCACTTTGATTATAATATATACATTATTAGACTAATTAAGGTATATGTACGTATCTTTGGCAAAAGTAATCAACTATTAATATTCAACTTCTTTACGTTGAATTTTAAAATTCTTTAATGCTTTACTTGGATGAGTTTATTTGAAATTTATAGATTTCATACATAGATAATTACTTTTCATAATTAACTTAATAAATTTATAATTACTTAAATTTAGTCATGTTTAGAATAAATGAATTTTAAATTTTAATCAAAATCATGTCATTTAAAATTTCTTTTACTACACATTTAAATTTGAAGAGATCCACTTAGAAAGCACTTATGTGAATAGCTCTCTAAATTAGAAAGTTGTTCAAACCGATTTACAAGTGAACACTTAGAGAGCGGCTTTAAACAACTCTCTCTAAGGTTTAGAGCGGTTTTGACTTTTTTAAAAATCATTTTTTTAACTGATTTAATATATATTGTTGTGGTAATTAACAATAATTATTAAGTATGAGCCCAAGCTCATAAGTGATTAGACGATGTCCAAACTCAATATTGTAAAGTTTGAGACGCGAGCACGAGCAAGACACATGTATACGGGCATGAGCAAGTCAAGCACTTATGGGCACGAGCAAGTCGAACACATACGGGCACGAGCAAGCTCATGGTCAACTCTTACATAGTAATTTAGGGCAAAATTAGTATCATTCAATGCCCACACAAGAAAACTACCATTTATGGAGAGAAGACTTCATGTAATAACATTTGTAATGATTTAGTTGACAAACATATCATGATATGTGCACATACCATAATTATAATCGTCTATAAATATGGCCTAAAGGCCATCATTGTAGGACCCGCAAATTTTCATTAATACAAAGACTATATTTAAGTCAAAACTCTTGCAATATAAAACTTGGATAAATCTTTGCGTTATTTACATTTTCTACACTATTATTCAAGTATTTACTACTTATTTGTTATTATAATCCCAACCACATAAGGATTTAATTAGGTAATAACATATATAAATAATGTATTATAATTTTTAATTTATTAATTTTAAATATTAATGAAATTTAATTAAAACGATCAAGAAATTAAGTGTATACATGCATGCACTCGTGTTAATAAATAGTAAAAAAGATAAAAAAAAAAAGTGATTATTTTATAATTTTAGTGAAAATATTTTAATTAAAACGATCAAGAAATGTATATTATTATAAATACTCGTCTTTAATAAAATAAGATTACAAAGATGATTATTTTATAATTTTTTAATTTAAATATTTTTTTTAAAATTAATTTAATATTTTAAATATATTAAAATATATTAATTAAAACAATAAGAAAACGTGTATATACGTAATTGTGTTAATAAATAGAAAAATTATATATTACAAAGATGATTATTTTAAAACTTTACTGAAAATATTTTAATTAAAACGATCAAAAAACGTGTTACATATGCACACGTATTAATAAATCGTGAAAAAAATTAACAATGTGATTTTTTTGTAAATTTATTAAAAATACTTTAATTAAAACGATCAAGAAACGTGTATATACGTACTCGTGCTAATAAATAGTAAAAACGATTATAAAGATGATTATTTTACAATTTTATTGAAAATATTTTAATTAAAACGATCACCAAATATGCATACATACATGGGTTCGTGATAATAATTTATAACAGGTGAAAAAAAATATTACAAAGATGATTAATTGAATTTTTTTGAAATAAATTGACAAGAAAATGAATGTACTTACTCGTGTTAATAAATAGTAAAAAAGAATACAAATGTGATTATTTTATAAATTATTTAAAAATATTTTAATTAAAATAATATAATTAAAAATAATATATTATATCTTATTATAATAATTAGATAGTATATACAACTAATAATTAAAAATATATGTAATAAGGAATAAAATAAACATATATAAAATAAGATATATAAGATGAGCTACACTTGCGTAGAAATTTATACGGTAGAAATTACTAAATATAGCAAAAAAAAGGAATATAAACCCACACGCAGCCGCAAGTATTATTACTCACGCTCTGCTGATTCTTCAAACTCCATGCATATGTTGTGCGCCCCCCACCCCACCCCACCCCCACACACTCCCACACCATGCAATAGCCTCCACATACTTTACGTCTATTTTAGTTCAAGTATGTAAAGTGTATTTTTTTTTAATTATTAGGTTGATTAAAAATATATATTTAATCTTATGTTACAAAAAAATATTTATACATATAGTAATACATATTTAATTTTACAGTAACACATATTTAATTTTACAGTAACACATATTTTCTCTAATAGTAACACACATTTGTCTCATAATTTATGTTACAATATGGGCAAATGTGTGTTACTATAATGACAAAATATTTTTTTATAAGAATAAATATGTGTTTCATAATTTATTCATCACCCATTTAAATGTAGGTATATTGTTTCATGCAGTGTTCTAAAAGTCGGCGACTAGTCGCTAGTCGGCCCTTGGCCGACCCGTTATACCTCAAATCGGCCAAAAAAACGTCTGGACCCTTAGTCGGCGTCTAGGCGCTGAGGGTTTTTTTTTTTTTTCTCGTGAATCGTAAAATTCCTAAAATTCAAGCCATAAATTGAAAATCAAAATAAGATATACAATTATCATTAAATTAAAAATAATTTGATTTTGAACCTCCAAAATTTTGCTTCTAATTAATTCAATGAGTAACAAAATTATAATTGAACCCAAATAATTCATCAATTTAATTCATGAGCCCAAACTAATTTTTTTAATAAAATATAAATACAAATAATAATTTTATAATTAAGCTCTATAAATTTAATTTTGTATAAATAATTGCATGAAATCTTACAAAATAGACAATTAAAGTATATTAATTTAGGCATAATATATCACTAATTTATTAAATTATTTATTTTATTACCGTTTAGGTGTTTCCGACTAGTCTCAGACTAATCCCCGACTAGTCGCTCTAGTCGCTAGACCCTAGTGGTCCGACCGACTAGCGACTAGCGACTTTTAGAACACTGGTTTCATGTAATGCATATGTTATCATATAAAAAAAAAATTATTCATATAATAATAAATAAATATTTGTGAATAATCAATATTTGTTCTTATAGTAACACATATTTTGCTCTTGCATTATGTGAAAAATTATTTATTCTATAAAAACAAATGAATATATGTAAAATAACAACATTTTATAAGATAGTAACACACATTTGCTCTAATAGTAACACACATTTATCTCTCTATTTGTGTTACTATATGTGCAAATGTGTGTTACTATATGAACAAAATTAATTTTTATGAGAATAAATATGTGTTTCTTAATTTATTCATTATCCTTTTAAAACTAGGTATATTGTTTCATGTAATGCATATGTTATTATATGTAAAAAATAATTATTTCTATAAAAATAAATAAATATTTGTGAATAATTAATATTTATTTTTATAGTAACACACATTTTGCTCTTGCATTATGTGAAAAATTATTTATTCAATAAAACCAAATGAGTAACATACATTTGGTCTAATAGTAACACATATATGCTCTCCAGTTTGTGTTATTATATGGGCAAATGTGTGTTACTATATGAGGAAATGCGTGTTACTTTAAGGACAAAATGTATTTTTATAAGAATAAATATGTATTTTTTATTTAATCATCATCCATTTAAATTTAGATATATTGATTCATGTAATAACATATTTTTTACTATTTTATATGTGTTATTAAATGAAAATAAAATTCTATAAAAATAAATAAATATTTGTTGATAAATAATATTTATTCTTATAGTAACACACATTTTGCTCTTGCATTATGTGAAAAATTATTTATTCTATAAAAATAAATGAATATAAAAACAAATGAATAACAACATTTTATAAAATAGTAACACACATTTACTCTAAAAGTAACACATATTTGCTCTCCACTTTGTGTTACTATATGGGCAAATGTGTGTTACTATATGGGCAAATGTGTGTTATTGTAAGGACAAAATGTATTTTTATAAGAATAAACATGTGTTTTTAATTTAATCATTATTCCTTTAAATTTAGGTATATTGATTCATGTAATAACACACTTTTTATTATTTTATATGTTATTATTTGAAAAATAATTATTTTTATAAAAATAAATAAATATTTATGGAAAAACTAATATATTTTTATATTAATACATTTCTCTTATATTTTATGAAAAAAATATTTATTTTATACAAATAAATAAATTTATATAAATTAATAATATTTAATCTAGAAAGTAACATACATTTTTCTTTATAGTATCATCCATTTATTCATATAATTACACAAATTGAAAGCAAAATTATAAATTTATAATATATTATTTAACTTTTTTATAAACCACAAAATTAAAAAAAAAATATAAGAAACAAAAAACATGGGCTTAATCCCTGAGAGATGGTCATACTCATGCGGATATTAGTTGCCAACTTATGCGGATGTTAGTTGGATGAACTCTCCCCAGACGCGCGCGTGATATTTTTTTTAAAATCTATTTTTAGAAATTTCTACGCTTCTAGAAGCGTAGAAATTTATATATAAGTTTTTGTCATATAAGATATATATGTAAAATAGTTTAAATATAAAAATAAGTTCATCTGTAGTTCAAATAGTTTGACACAACTCCTATGATTTCTCCTATACTCTCCTCTCCTCTTCATCTCTTTCCATCTCTATCTCTTCAATGCTCTTGGAGAGTTGTTTTCGAGAGCTATTTTTTAACAGATCTCTAAGCCCTTATATTTATATCTAATATCTCTCTGCTCATTTCTATTTCCTTTATTTTTTTCCTTCTCTCTTTATAATTCATGATTTGAATTTTTTTTTATATTTATTATTTTCTAAATTTATTTATTTTCAAATTCATCCATAACTAAAAATATTACAAAAATTAGAGGTCCTCCGAAATGTATACGGATCTCTTAATTTCTTAATTCGTTGAATGAAGCATTTGCATTAAATTTAGATTACTACGTAAGAGGATAGAACTACGTTCTTCGAATTTAAGACGCACTGATTAGAGAGCAGCTGCACCAAATACCAGTAATATTTAACGACAAAAATTAATGTGAACCAAGATCACAAATTCTTTACGGTAAAATCACTAATTTTTCAGTTAGCTTTATGAATCATGAAATAAATATCAATTTTTTCACCAATCAATAAATATTTATTAAAAAATAAAATATAAAAGATATTTCAACCCTTACAAATAATTATATGATAATTACTTTAATGTATTTAAAAATAACATTTCACCTCATATTTCATAACAATATCCTATCTCAATTCTAATCAGTTACTCATCCTATATTTCTCTACTATGTCAACCATATGTTGATTCTACTAAACAATTTCTTGGATCAATTATCCACTCCAAAATTTTAATATCCCTATAATTAAACTCTTTCGATGTTATGCACGACTAGCATCGCAACCTTAACTCTATCCTCCCAAATTTTCGTCAACTCAATCCTTTCTTCTTTGAAAATGCAAGAATTTCGTGTGTTCCATATTAACTATGCCAAACAAATTCAAATTATCGCAACAACTTTTCTAATTTTATCCGTTCCCAAACATTCTCCATGATTAAGGAAATTAGTTAATGGATGGATTCCTGTGAACTACTATTTGCACACCCAACCAAGCAAAAACATCATAACATAATTGAGGTGAGAATTTATAACTGAAAAAAAAAGGGAAATTGCCTCTAAGATACAAAGTTGACCTAAATCTTGCTCTAAACCTGTTGATAGAATTTACTAACGACGTTTGTTTATGTGGCTTTATAACATATTAATCCTATCAAACAATAAACTAAGATTTGGTGTTCTTAGTGTTCTTGAGAGGGTGAGATAGAGAGAGAAAATGAGTGCTTAGAGAGAGGAAGTATTGTAATTGGAAATGTATTAGAATTGTGTAATAGTTACAAGAGAGGTCTTATTTATAGGTGTGCGAGTGTGAGATGGCACCTTACGAGCCTATTTGGCTTCCGGTGTTGACGAGGGTTCCTTACCCTCGTCTTGGTCCCCCACACTGCTCTCCTTTCAATGTCTCTTTCTACTACATGTACATATCCTATCTGTACACCCGTTGGGTGGGTTCCCGGATTAGGCGAGCTACCCGGCGAGCTCCTTTGCCTTGTGCCATTTTCTGGAAGTGTGGGGATGGGTTCCGGCTCGGCTTCCCTGCTCGAGGGAGAGCTGTCCCCTATTGCGCTAGCTCCCGCGCAAGCTCCTCCCACTTTGTCCGATTGGTGAGCTGGTCCCAGGCTTTCGAGACCTGGGCGAGCTAGGCGAGCTGCTTTCCACTTCACCGAGCTCGGTGACCTGCGGATCCTTCGTAATTATTCCTACGTCAATCGTGTTAGTTCGCCTTGTCAACATTTGCCCCCCAGCTCGCACGCATCATGACTCGTCAAATGTGTGGGCGAGCTGGATTATCCTTGTGGACGAGGGCTCGAGTCTCGGGCGAACTACGTTTGGACAGGTGCCGATCTATCGGGCGAGCTCTCTTATGGCGGTTGGCAAACTGACGTGGTGCGAGAATCCAGGCATCGTGCACGCCTTTTTAGGCGTGGTTTCCCGCGCCCATCATGGTAACTTTTCAAATTCTTTGCAAAATAGTCCCCGCATTCTCTGAATATCGCACCTCGCCCCGACGCTTATAAATAGAGGGAGGCGGGTTCATTTCTCACTTTTCCACTTCCGAGTTTCAGAGCAACTTCCGGAGAACGACATCCTCGCTCCCGATGAAGTTTCCGGCATTCCCCAAGGTAGAAAACCCATTTCTTTTCTCCTTTTTCATTTTCGATTCCTTCGAGCTTTTTGGAAATTTTGGACATTTCCGAAGATTCTCGAATTTTTCCGACTACCCCATTATCTTAACTTTGGTGAAGAAACCTCGGACGACTTCTTGGACATTTTCAAACTCCATCGAGACTATGTCGAGTTATGAATCAAACGGGACCCCCTCCAACCGTAACCCTAAGAAATAACCCATGGTTGAGGGAGAAACTATCCCCCACATAGAGATCGATTCCAGCTCCGAGGCGACCTCGGTAGCTCGCCAGGTCTCCGGCGAGCTACTTGGCGATGTCCGTCCTCACGAGTCGGAGGAAGGGGCCTCCAGCTCTATTTTTTGCGAGGTATGGGAGGAAGGCTAGGAGGTCACCCAAGAGGAAAGGGTTGCCAGTGGCAACGAAGGGCCCGTTGAGGCCGACGAGGAGGTTACCGAGGCCGGCGAGGAGGTCACCGATGTCGGCGAGGAGGTCACCGACGTGGGCGAGGTGGACGCCGACCTGGAGGAGGTTACTGTTGAATGGTTCCACTCCATCGGTTTTCTGGAGCCCCAACTGGTCGAACGCCAGGTCCTTGACGAGGTTGTCCACCCTTTTGACTGGGACGAGTATGTCGCCCATGGGGCGAGCTTCGAACTTCCCGGGCGGGAATATCGGGATACGGTGAACAAATCCGATTACAAAGCAAGTGAGGCGGTTAGCATCATACACGAGTACCAGCTCCCTCATCTTCGTGAGAAATATCGGATCCCACTCGATATCTTCCTATACGCCCCGAGGAAGGATGAGCGAGCCGATGCACCTCCGGCGGGGTTGACGGCCATCAATGTGCACACCCTTGAGGTCGGGCTGACTTTGCCCTTGCATCCGATTATTGGCCGGTTCCTACTCGATAATAATCTTGCCATCACCCAGCTCACTCCCAACGCTTGGAGTAAACTACTGGCGGCGCTGGCGGTCTTTGGGTTGGAGGGGTACGAGAACCGGCTAACTACCGCCGAGATCAACGAACTCCTCACCATAACTCGGTAGGTGAATGATGGTCTGGGGTATTACTACCTCCGAGCTCGCCTGGGAGAGAAATTCCTGGGGATCCTCCTGAATAAGGTCCACGATTGGAAGAATTTATTCTTCTTTATGGGCGGAGACTGGCGAGCTTCGACAAGCTACTCCGGGCGAGGAGAACAAATTCTAACCCCCGACGAATATGGGGAGGCTAGCAGTAGGTCGCCTACTTGGTGTGTGTGGGTTGAATTAGATTTACTAATCTAATTCTTGCCTTCTTGCAGGTTTGAAGCACCACATCTCGAGCCGCGGGAAGCCCGAGACGTCTCTTGAGTTTGACGTGGTGCGAGCCGTCTGCTATCTGAGGAGTCAAGAAGATCGAGATATTGCCCACCTGACTCAGCACCATTGTCTGAGGCTCGCTGGGCTCTTCCCCTTGCCTCACCACCTCACGATCCAAGGTCCTGATCTTCCAGGTTAACAACTCTTCTAAGCTCGCCCACCTGGGGGGGATAGCTCGCCCAGCATACTAATGAACCGTTGTTGTTTTTGCAGACGGTAGCAGGGTCGCCTTCCCGACGGTCAAAATCCCGGATGCATATCAGGAGGTAGCTTGCAGATTTACTATGAGCCCACCTCGCCCAAACAGGCTCGCCCCGCCCTCGCTGCTCGCACTGGATGCGAGTAAGAAAGCAGAGCTCACCCGGAAGCAGGGCGAGGAAGGGGGGTCGGGGACCCAGAAAGAAAAGGCCAAAGTCCCCCCGAAATCAAAGACTGTGGAGGTCGCCCGGACCAGCCGAGGTGGGGGGCAAACTGGGGCCACTCCTGAGCGGGGCCATGGGAAGAGGGGTCTTCACAAGGGCGACGGGTCCCGAGTGGGCGACGAGGACCCCCAAGGTCGCAAGAGGACCAAATATGCTGGTTTGCGCAACGAGGATTTTGACCAGGCCGAGAGAGCTTCGGCGAGGTTCGGGCAAGGTGGATCTGCCCAGTCCACTGCTCCATTGGCGGCTACACCTATTCGGAGCTCGCCCCTCTCTCCATCTCCATTCGGGGTGTGGGCCATTGAAGATACGCTCTTGGGTTGGGACCCCGAACGAGTTTAGTAAGTAGCTCGCACTCCTAATCTTTATCATTATTGTTTTTGTTTTTCTAACTCTCAACTGTTTTGATCTCGCAGCTATGCCCCCATTGCTTACCCGAACCGCCATGAGGCTCTGCATGCTTTTGAGCGATCTCGCTCGCTGACGTCGATGCACAACCTTCAATCGGGCCTAGTCCGGAATACTATGAGCGAGATGCCGAGGCATTGGTCTGCTTCTCATGTGGACACCATCAGCGGCCAGAACTTGACCGAGAATCTCCTCTTCTCGGCCCATTATGCAAGTGGGTTACTGCTTGCCAATCAAAAGGCTTTGGAGCAGGCTGCCGAGCTGGAGGCAGGTCGCGCCGAAAAGAACAAAAGGGTGCTCGCCTTGGCGGACGTCGCCGATAAGGCCAAGAAGCAGGCGAAGCTCGCCGAGGAGAAGGCCGAGGCATCTCTGGCCACCGAGAAGAGCGCCCTGCAGCAGCTCGAGGACCTCCAGTGCAAGCTCGTAGGGCTGGAACGGGAAGCTGAGGCCAAAATCAAGGCCAAGGAGGAGGAGCTCGCTGAGCAGCTCGCCCGCGAGGTCGACTAGCACAATCTGACCAAGAGAGAGCTAGAGCTCTAGCGCGGCCTGGTGAGGAGCACTGACGAGGAATGCTCAAAACTGAAGGATGATCTCTCGGCTAAGATAAACAAGGTCACCGAGCTTTGCCACAGTGCTTCCACCTCGGCAGACTTGATCGCTGCGTGGGCTGAGGCCTCGGACAAAGGCTTCGTACAATGCTATGCCGAAATTCTGTGGACTCTGTGCCCGAGCCCACAAAGATGACGAAGTCGAGGCCGTGGTGGGCGACTTCAAAGTGTTCTTGGATCGAGTTCCCTTTTCTGATGGCACCGATCTGGATATCAGCGACCTCCCTGAGCTCGGCATTCCCCTTGACTTCGTGCCGGCATGTTTCCAAGTCATCAAAACCGTCTCCGTGCCAGAACTGAATGTCGGCACCAGGGAGGTGGCTGCCAACAAGGAGGAGGTCGCCGACGAGGAGGGGCGGACTCCTCTTACTGTTGACCAAGTCCAGGAAGCCGTGGGGGATGCGACATTGGACACCAGTGAGTTTGACACTAGTGGGCTCACTGGCAACATCACTACGCTCTCCGAACTCGCCATTCCAGCTGGCCAGGTCGCCCCTGCCTCTACCGAGGTGCCCGCTGCCCCCGCTGCTCCCGGCTCTTAGACTAGCTTTTTTATTTCCTTTATTGTTTTACAAGTTTCAGTAGTTCGCCGGGTTACGGAGCTCGCCCAGAAGGAGCTCCATTTTGTAGTTTTTTATTTTAATCCAAGTAGTTGTAGCTCGTCAGGCATGTGCAGCTCGCCTAGAAGGAGCTTTTTGCAATTCACAGATGGTTAGCTGGTCGACCTTTGTGGCCAGCAATACTACTCATACTTAGGATTTTTTCAAGTATTTTTTACTTGAAAGTTTCTTATGTATCTTTCGAATAGAAATCAAGCATTTTTTGTCTAACACTTTCCACTTGCATTTTCGCGCTTTACGTTATAATTTCTCTCAGCTCGTTTTTATTTATTTTATGGGTACTTAATTGTTCGTCTTACTCTACTTTGAGAAGCGAATCGTTCATTTTACGTCACTTAGGACTACGAATTGTACCTCTGTTTTAATATTATGTATTCTTCATCTTACACCACTTAGGGCCGCGAATCGCTCGTCTTAAACCACTTAGGGCAGCGAGTTGTACTTCATTTAATTCACGTTGGGCAATTGCATTTCATGAATCTTGCCTTAGACGTTTTTCATCTTTTTCGCAAATTTTTCTAACTTGTGGCAGTAGGTGCTTGGCGATCCTTTAAGAAGGGATCCTTCGCGACCTTGGGCACTTTGGCCTTTGCCTTCGAGCATTTTGATCATAACATTTGGGACCTTGGTCCTTGCGCATTACGAAGCTTTGAACACTTGGCGAGCTGGGACTGGTGAGCTCTCATGGGCAGTGGGCGACCTAGGGTAGCTCGCATAGTCGGCGAGCTACGCAGGTCCGGACACTTGGCAAAATTTCTGGTTTCGCAAATCTTTCTAACTTTTCATAGCAACGTAATTTACATCGGTTGCTATGAACACTTTTGACGCTAACCTTCGGCTAGTCTATTACAAACTCTTAGTCTATTGATAAAACTTTTTCAGGTGGGCCGGACTCCAGGTGTATGACAAGGCGTTGCCTTCTGCGTCTTCGAGGTCATAGGTACCGTTTGGCCAGGCTGCAGTAACCCGGAACGGTCCTTCCCAATTTGACCCGAACACACCGGGTGGGGTCATCAGTTTCTTTTTTAGCATCAGGTCTCCGACCCTGAATTTTTTGTCTCGAACCTGCGAATTGTAGTACTTCTCTGCTCTATGCTTGTAGGTGGCGTTCTTCATTTCTGACGAAGCTCTGGTCTCTTCGATCAGATCTTTCTCTACTACCAAGGCTTCGTCATTCTTTTCTTCGTCATATCCTACCACCTTCCAAGTCTTGTTTTGGACTTCGACCGGGACTACGGCCCAGTCCCAAAGGCTAGGGCAAACGGGGTCTCTCCGGTGCTGGCTCTATAGGAAGTTCTGTAAGACCACAAGACCTCCGGGAGTTCGTCTGCCCAGCTCCCTTTCTTTTTATCGAGGCAGAGCTTCAATATGTGTTTCAAAATTTTGTTCACCGCCTCGACCTGGCCGTTCGACTGTGGATGGTAAGGAGTTGAGTAGTGCTTCTTGATGTTCCATGAACTGTAGAAATCTCTCAATTTTTGACGGTCGAACTGTCTTCCGTTGTCTATGATGATCGACTGTGGAAGTCCGAACCGACAGATCAGGTTTTTCCAAATGAAGCCGGCCATCCTCTCCTGTGTTATTGTTGTGAGAGCCTCGGCCTCAGCCCACTTAGTGTAGTAGTCTACTGCTACAACAGCAAACTTTACACCGCCTCTGCCAGGTGGAAATGGGCTGATCAAGTCGATACCCCATTTCGCGAAAGGCCATGGGCTAAAAACCGACTTCAGCTGGTTGGCTGGGGGGTGGATGTTAGGTGCAAAAGGTTGACACTTTCGGCACCTTTGCGCGAAGCTAATGGCATCTTTGCGAAGAGTGGGCCAATAGTACTCCTGCCTGATCGTCTTGTATGCCAATGCTTGCCCCCCATCGTGACTCCCACAAATTCCTTCGTGGTTTTCTTCTAACACCTCGGACCCCTGTTTTTTAGTTAGGCACTTGAGTAGGGGTAGAGAGAATCCATGTTTCTAGAGTTGGCCATCCAGCAGCGTATATCTGGCAGCTTACTTTACTAGCCGGCTAGCTTCCCAGGCATCCACGGGGGTTGTTCCGTCTTTTAAGTATTTTTGGATTGGAGTGCACCAATCTTCACCATCTTCACCATCTTCACTGTCCTATTGCCCCCCACTCGAGGTCTGATTTATTTTGTAATCGAACGTTGAGGGGTTTTTCAGCGTGGTGATTACAACCTCCATGAATTCGGCCTCGCCATTACTGGTAGCTAGCCGGGCTAGGGCATCTGCTTGTGTGTTTTCTAGCCGCGGTATCTGGTTGATGTAGACCTACGTAAACATCGAGATCAGATGCGCGGCTATCTTCTGGTAGGTCATCATCTGCTGGTCTTTTGCCTCATATTCCCCCCGGACTTGGGATATTATTAGTTGGGAATCTCCAAAAACTTGAAGGTTGGTTGCCCCCACAGCTAATGATAGCCTAAGTCCAGCTATCAGAGCTTCGTACTCCGCTTCGTTGTTGGTTGCTCGAAAGTCGAACCGGATTGCGGAGGTGAAGACTTGTCTGTCTGGGCTGATCAGGACCACGCCGGCGCCGGCTGCTATGCTGGTTGATGATCAGTCAACGTAGAGGTGCCACGGAGCTATACGCCCCCTTGTTGGATCTTGTGGGAAAGTCAGCTCGACGATGAGGTCGGCGAGCGCTTCTCCCTTGAACGCTGTTCGGGGTGCGTAGGTTATACCGTATTGGCTGATCTCTAGTGACCATTTCAGCAGACGTCCGGCGGTGTCTGGGCGCTGTAGTATTTGACGTAGTGGGAACGTCGTCAACACCTCTACCGGGTGGTCGAAGAAGTAGGGCCTTAATTTTTTAACACTCATCACCAGTGCATAAGCTAGCTTCTCCGTCGGGGTATACCGCAACTCAGCTTCGTGTAAAACTTGGCTTACATAGTACACTGGTAGGTGTGTTTTCGCCTCTTCTCGGACCAGGACGGAGCTAATGGCCACCTCTAAAGTAGCTAGGTATAGGTACAATTTCTCACCAGGTATCAGTTTCGACAAGATCTGCGTATCTGCCAGGTATTTTTTTATTTCTTCGAAGGCCCGTTGACAGTCACTTGTCCACACGAAGTGTTTGTTGAGGTGCAGCTTGTTTGCTTTGGCCGCTTCCTTGTACCTTCGTGTGTTTGCTTTGATTACCTCGAAGAATGGATGATTTCGGTCGCCAGACCTGGAGATGAACCTGTTCAGAGTTGCCATGCACCCCGTCAGTCTTTGAATTTTTTGCACGGAATCGGGCACGCCCATCTCGATTATGCATTGGACCTGCGTCGGATTGACCTAGATTCCTTGTTGACTAACTAGGTGTCCCAGGAACTTTCCAGAATGTACGCCGAAGCTTGTCTTGTTGGGGTTCAGCTTCATGTTGTAGTGGCGCAGTATGTCGAAGGTCTGTTTGAGGTGGTCGAGGTGATCCTCCTTCCTCAAACTCTTGACAACTATATCATCTACGTACACCTCCATCGATTCGCCAATGTGCTGGTCGAACATCTTATTCACTAACCTTTGGTAGGTTGCTCCGGCGTTGATGAGTCCGAAAGGCATCCTTTCCCAGCAATACATGTTTTTGTTGGTGTAGAACGCCGTGTGTTCCTGGTCATCTGGGTGTAGAGCTATTTGGTGATCGCCCGCAAAGGCGTCCATGAATGTCATCATCTCATGGCCTGCGGTGCTATCTACCAGCTGATCAATGTGTGGTAGTGGGAAGTTATCCTTCGAGCATGCTTTGTTCAGGTCCGTGAAGTCGATGCAGAGCATCCACGTCCCGTTGTGTTTCTTTACCAGGACGGGGTTTGCGACCCATTGTGGACACAAAGCTTCTTTGATCAGCTTGTTGTCCAACAACTTCCCCACCTCAGCGGTTAGAGCTGTGTACTTGTCTGGCTCATACTTCCTTCGCTTTTGGCGCACGGGTCTCCTCGTCGGATCTATGTTAAGTCTGTGGCAAACATGCTCCAAAGGGATTCCCGTCATGTCTTCGTGGGATCAGGCAAACACGTCTAGGTTGGACATCAAGAATAGCTCCATCCTCGACCAGTACGGTTCAGGTAACTCAGAACCGATGAAAGTTCTAAGTCCCTTTCCGAGTCCATCGGGAGTACCGTCAATTCTTCCATTGGAGTGGCTTTTCTCTTTTGACTTTTTCACCTCGGGTCGTTGATGAACTCGTCCCACTCTTCTTGTGACATCTGCGCAGGTTCATGACCTATGCACAGTTCAAGGTCATCGGTTTGGCCTTCAGCCTGGGTGGGTTCATCAACTGTTAGTACCTCCGGTGGTTTGTCAACTTGGGATGGTTTGGTGACCTGGGGAGTCGGGTCAACGTCCATTGGCATTGGTTCTTGACCTCCCGCATGTCCCCCATCTTGGGCTTCATCAACCACCTCCATGGGAGCAGGTTGTTGTTCTTGCGTAGGTCCCAACACTTGGGTGTTTTGGGCTTCCTCTAATCCTTCCATTGGCGCCGGTTACACATCTTGCGCAGGCTCTGAGACTTGTTAAATTTCTATCAGATTGCCTACCTCCATCATCTCAGTTTCGACCGAGGTGACGTCTAGGATGTTTGGCTCATCCGCTGGAATCTGTACGTCCTTTTCGAGGATATGGACCTGCGTTACAGACTTTTTAACCCAGCCATCTTTGATTTGGAGTAAACACTCTCGGGTCTTTTTTTGGTAACCTTTTATAGTTCCGGCACCATTTGGAGTTGGGAATTTTAAACAGTAGTAGTAGGTCAAACACAACACTTTGAATTCATTGATAAAGGGGCGGTCGAGGAACCCGTTGTAGGAGGACTGCTGGTCGACAACTAGGAAATCTACTAACCTAGTCAGCCTTCTTACGGGGTCCTCAACCGATACAAGCTGGACGCTCAACCTGATACTACCTAGGGGGACGGTTACAGCTTCTACGAACCCCACTATCCTAGCATTGCTAGGTTCTAGATACGACTCAAAATCACCTAAGGCATCTAAGGTGGATTTGAAAAGGATGTTGGTGAATGCGCCGGTGTCCACAAGCAGCCTGTGAACTCGGACGTTCATGATGTTGGCGGTTATCACCAACGAGTCATTGTGGGGCGTCAGTACCCCCTCCAGGTCCGCCGAGGAGAATGTCAGCTCATCAGTAAGTAGTGCGATGTACCTGGGGCCGGAGCTACCTTCCTAGACCTGGTTCACGGCCCGGATCTCGACTTTCCTCTTTCTTTTAGACATGGAGGGTCCCCCGTCCTGGAGACCTCCGGCAGCTCCGATCTCTCCCTTGAGAACCAAGAGTTCTCGGGTGGGCTCCATGTTCTGTTGAGGCTGGGGAGGTGCCCTTCGTCTGTTCTAAGGTCCGCGTTGGCCCGCGTTGTGATACCCGAGCTTCTTACTACTCATTGGTCAATATATTTCATGATTTGTGTGCATTTAAATTATTTATGTGTTAATTTATAATTGCTTGAAAATATTTCATGTGTTAGGTGCACTTTAATTATTATTATGGTGTTATTTATTATTTGAGGGCATTTTATATTATTCATGTGTTATTTGTAATTTTGTGTTATTTATCTTGTTTTAAATTTTGAATTATTTGTATGCTTCTACATGAAGAAGTCAACACTATGCCAGAAATGGCCTTCGACCACGGAGAAAAGACCACGGGTATACATTCTAACCGTAGTCTTAAGTGTAAAACCCGTGGTCTTAAATATCACCGTGGTCTTAAGTTCAGTGCTCACAATATAAGACCACGGGTTTAACCTTCCGTGGTCCTTTTTCGTGGTCTTAAATTCAAATACATAACAAAAGACGACATAAATAAACACCGTGGTATTTTTTAGTGGTCTTAACTCTTTTTTTATTAAATAAATTAAAAAATATTTTTCATTTATAACTAGTACTAAATATATGAAAACCTAATCTTCAATTCACAACACAATTCACCCACACAATCTAACTCACGCCATGAAAACCTAATTCCTAAATCACCACGATACAATTCACCCATAAAAATGCCACTCCCGCTGGACATCTAGCCACGTCGCCGTCCACCACCGGACAAAATTCCTTTGGGCTATTTTTGTATTTCAGAAATTGCGTATTTCTTGCTTCAGAAACAAAAATCTCAGTTGATTTAAAAATTAGGTGGCGCTGAAGGTGGTTCTCGTGTTCGTTTGGAGATATTCTCGCTCAGATCGGGAGCAGAAATGAGGAGCGAAGCAAAACTCATCTGTGAGAATTCTTTTTCTTTTTTTCATTTTGCATTTGTTGTGTGTACTCGGTTGGATCTGCATATTGTTTGTGACTAATCTCTTTATCCCCGACTGCTGTTGAACTTCTTCTCTTTCCTGCCATTGTTTCCTGGTAGAAACAATTTTGTATTTATTTTGGGGAGTTTTGCTTATCTTATCTTCGAATTTTCGTGATTATTGTGTTGGTGAATTAATTGGGTTGAGAAATTGGGGGATCTTTAGCTTGTTTCTTTGTTGATATGTGCTGCATTCTTAATTTACTTGAAAAATTAGCCTCTTCCCCTCTTGTTCTTTGGGTCATGAATGAATTAATTAATTTAATCTTTGTTCATCTCATTCCATGGATAAGTGCAACTTTGGTTTTGAATCATAGGTAAAAAACGTATGTAAATAGGCTCCCTGTTTTACATATATATTTTTATTTGTGGTGTAATTGTATGATAGCTCAATTATCTAAGTCCGACTGAGTATCAAATATTTTTGGAATTGCTTGGCGTCTTAATTAATTAAATCATTTGAATTAAATGGAACCTTTCTACTTTACATTCTATTGAGAGTCAGAGTATCATATTTTGATTCAGTTAGGAGTCAAAGCACTTCCCTTGGCTTGGGTCTGTGTATTTTGTGCTTCTGTTTGTAATGTAGTATGTGTATTTTTTGTGCTCTTTGTGTGTGTCCTGTGTTTGTGGGAGTGCATTGTGTATTTTGTTGTTTGCTCTATATGTGCTGGAATATATACAGCTAATATTAGCAACAAATTCAAATATCATTTTTAGAATTATGAAGAGTTAGGCAGTACAGTTATCATCAAAATTTTACATGGCTAATTTTGTGTCAGTAAAAACTATACATATGTTATATGGACAACTAAGAGCATGAGATCCTTGTCAACTGATAACATCAAGGTGCGTAAGATGCCCATTTGTTATCCATTTTAGTTATGCAAACATATTACATATTAACATTTTAGTTATGCAATTGCATCTGGCAGCAGTAAATCAATTTTTTATCTTACATATTTATTTAGGCAAATATTTAAATGCATCTAAGTTTACCAAAATGAAAATAATAATATTAATAAACAAGAGAAAAGACCAACACGGGAGCAATAATGGCATTACTAACCCAACATGTCTGTACATTAGAATGTATTCAGTTGCACTTATCTACATAAACTTGTATCCAAAATAATTATTTGGATGATATAGTTTAAAATTTTGCCATCCCCTAACACATCATTATAAGTGTTGAGGTTATTGATTGTTGTAAGTGTTAATATAAGTAACTGCATTTGTAATTTTTCTGATGAAACTTGTAAGTGTGATATATATATATATAAGTATCTATATCATTATTGAGAATTTTCTTGACATTTTGGCTGACAATAAAGAAATTGAATGGACAGCTCTTATTTTATTTCAAGAAAACTGGAAGTCCTGCTCACTTTGGTGATTGAAGTGCTGCCCTTTTGTCATTTTTCTGCTAAATGCCACATACTTGACTACTTATACTTGTTGATAAAGGAACGAGAAAAAATGAAGAAACTTAGAAACAACGTTTTGCCACTGCCTGCGCTGTACTCTATGTTCTTTTTCCATTTTTTTCTCGAATCTTGTCTGGTGCTTATGCTGTGTTATTATCTCGCATCTCCTCATAGGAACAGATATTAGAAATATTTATTCAAATATGATTATAATCATTCCATTGGCTATTCCTCATATTATAAGGGCTCCATAATTTATTTATTTTTGAAAAAATTACCCTGCGTGCCTTGGGCACTAGTGGAAGCTATGCTTGTGTAGCAGTCCAATAAGTTCTCATGGTATGGAATTTTCCTTGTTTATCAATGTTAAAAGAAATTGGTGACTAGAGATTGTAAGGTCTTCACTTTTGATTTGTGGTGAAGCATGAAACTGGTTTAACTGATACTGTGAGGGTGTTTTAAAGATGAATTATGTTTTTATGGCTTTCAACGTTATGTTAAATTTCATTTTGGCATATTATGGAATATGGAGATGTCTTCACAGTTTTCAATCTTCTTTGTTTCTGAATAAATTAATGTTCTTTCCTGCTAACCTAATACTTGTTAAAGTTGTGAAGACAAATCAAGTATATGACTTCTTAAATATTACTCCTTCTATTCTACACTTAAGAGACATTTTCTCAAAAAGTTTGACCCGGTCATACTTATTGCTACATTTCCTAAAAAAGGAATATATTTCTTTAACTTTCACCTAACTCAACCCTTTCTTCCCTTAAAAAAACTACAATATACTCTCTATCCCGCAATTATTCACACACTAGCCTTATATATCCGTCCCAAAATTATTAGTACATTTCAAAAAGGATAACATTGAATTGTATGCACATTCACAAAAATATACATATATTTTTACTAAAAAAAGTGCATTTTCTTAATATGCGTGTGCAATTAGTGTGTAAAAGATCTTGAGACAGAGGGTGTATTAACGACTCACATAACCCACTATGCTCTTTCAAAAAGTAACTTCGTATAATTAGCAACTCAAACATTAAAGCCTGTGCCTAACACTAAATGTAGCAATAAGTGTGGGACGAGAGAGTATATGTTTTGATATAATTATTATTATTATTTTGTTGACGTGGTTTATATTCTAGTTATATTCAGAATGAATGGCGATCAAAACTGGTTTGATTGTTATTACAAACTTTGTAGTCGATCATTAATTAGTATGAATATATTTGAGTATCAGCAGCTATATCTTCTCAAAACCTTTTCTCATTTTCCCATCCTATTAGTTGTTATATTAGCGGCTATGAAACTAATGATATTGTCCATCTTAATCTATCAGGTTCTTGGATTTGGGGAGTACATTGAAGATGTGTATGCTGCATATGAGCAGTATAGGCTGGAGACTATAGTAAGTACTCTATCTCTCTCTCTCATCTCTCTCTCTCTCTCTCTCTTTCTCTCTCTCATATGTACCCTGGTGTGCATGCCCATGTTGTTGAAAATTTCAGAAGATACATACTAGCTTCACCATTCCATTCTGAAAAGCAAACATTAACTGAAAACATATTCCTGATTTGGTTCTGTTTTCTAGTGTATATGAGATTAAATATTGATTATGTTCCATATTGTAAGTTGAAGTTTTATGATGTTAATTAATGATTGTGTTTATTTAATTAAATAGTTTAATTATATATTATATTCATTAATTATATTTTTGGATTATTTTTACTTTTACAGTTTTCACAAAAGAATTGCTTTGATAAGATATTGAAGATGTTCGAGAGGAGTGGACTGACTGTCTTTCAATGTACATGGAAAACTGATGAGCAGTACTTGAAGCGGATGGAAGATGAGAATTTTACTAGTTTTTTATGATTTGAAACTTTTGATTTGTTAAACTAATGAACAATTTATTTTCAACAATGTATTGATATTATGTAAAGAGTTGTATTATGAATATACAATATTAATATTCATTGTTGTAATGAACAAATTTAATTATAAAATAATATAATATTATTTATCTACGACCACAAGAAAAAACCTACAATAAATGGACTAAATGTGTTTTTGACAATGGTTTTAGATACATACAACAACAGGTAAAATTCGTGGCAAAAAATGCCTACGACCATGGGGATTTCCCGTGTTTGTAGCTATTTTTCCACCGTGGTAAATGGGCTGGTGGTCGTAGCTCTACACTTTTGACAATGGGGTTTTACCATGGTCTAAAGTATATAAGACAACGGGTATAATTTACTTACGATAACAGTTTTTAACCGTGGTCTTAAGTGGTTAAGACAACGTGTATTATGAAGTTATAACAACGGTTTTCCACTGTGGTCTTATGTGGTTAAGACAACGGGTATTATGATGTTATAACAACGGTTTTTCACCGTGGTCGTAGGTGGTTAAGACCACGGTGGAAAACCCCGTGGTTAAAAGTGTGGAGCTACGACCACCCCTCCATCTACCACGGTGGCAAAACACCTACGACCACGGGGATTCCCCGTGGTCGTATCCCTTTTCTGGCATAGTGCAAGTATAATTTATTTAGATTTTATTGAAATAATTATTGATTTACAAATATTAGAAATGAAATCGCTACA
>JAPKLY010000045.1:678054-718749 GCA_026898435.1 Prunella vulgaris
TATTTAAACTTGTCGTATGGTTGTATGTGTTAAGTGTGGTCGTGTCACACGTCCTCCTCTTTGTCGTCGGAGACCTCCCTTCTGTCGAACCCGGGCCTCTTAGCTGGGGCCTTCTTCACAAACTCGGCGAGCTTCCCATCCTCGTAGAATTTCCACAGCTGTTTGAGGAGGTCTCGGCACTCGCTGGTGAAGTGGCCGATGGACTGATGGTAGGCACAGTATTTGTTGGGGTTGAGCCTCGTGAGGTCCTGGCGGATCTGCCTCGGTTCCTCCAGCAGGGCCTTGTCTTTGACAACAGTAAAGACGTGGTCAACGGAGACGGTGAGGGCCTGGTTGAGCTTTTCCTTGAACTCGTCCCCGTCGCCAAAGGCCTTTAAGTTCCGGGGGGCCTTGTATGTGTCCCCGGACTTCTTCCCGTAGGGCTTCTTCTCCTCCGGGGCACCAACTTCTTTTAGTAGTGCCTCTTGCATAGCCACGAACACCCCTCCTTGTGACGGAATTCCGTATAAGTGTTCGGACATGCGAGGTGCATCTCCTTCCAGAGGTCAGTGCCCTTCCTGAGCCCGGCCATCACTGCGACAACCTTGGTGTTCTCGCTCACCGGCTCACCTTCCAGCAGTATTTTATCGAACAAAACCAGGTACTACTGGTCGGTCTCATTCTCGCCTTGGTGGATGTTGGCGAGACGGTGTTTCTGGGTAAGGTAGGACCCGAACCCGGAGAAATGGGCCAAGAACTCCCGTGAAAGTTGGCCAAATGAGCAGATTGACCCCGGGGCGAGTGATGAGAACCAGCGGTGGGCTCCGTCCCCTAGGGTCAGCGGGAAGTTCCGGCACTGGGTGGAGTCAGTGGCACCGATCGAAATCATAAAGTCCGCATACTTGGCCAAGTGGACCTTCGGGTCGGACTCGCCCTCGTATGCGGACATCACTGGGAATTGGATTTTCTTCTGGATCGGTGCTCGGAGGATGACAGGTGCCAATGGGGATGCGGGGAGAGTGGTGGCGTAAGGTCCGCTAGACTTGGCAGCTACTTGGGCTTGTAGCATCTCGACGGCCTTTTTTAGTGAGGCCAGCTCGTCATCGCGAGTCACCTCCGGTGGAGGTTGCTCGAAGGTCGTGCGCCTCGTGGACGCACGCCCCCGAGGTGCCTCACTCTGGGGTGACCTCTCTGTGACGGGCTGGAATTGGCGTCCGCCATGGGGACCCAACCTGTCGGTCGCGGGCCTTCTCAATCGGTCGTGGGCGTACCTGCGCAGTTGTAGGTCCGTATCTCCGTGGGACGTGGCCAGGGCTGCCTTTCGTTCATTGTCCCCGCACCTGGGCCCTAGCCTGCCCTGGAGGACCTCCCTCCTTAACGATTGGTGTGTGCTGGATGCCTCGGTGTAGGCCGAAGCTCGTCCGGTGTGTGGGGCGGGCTCCTCCTCCACCATCTTGGCTTTGCTGGCTCGTTCCCGATGCTGGCGAGCTTGGGCCGAGCTCACCTCCTGCTCAGTGGGGAGGACGCTGTACTCCCCCCGGGTCTGGGTGCCCTGAGTGGGCCTCGTCTGCTCCCGGGCTTCGGCGGCCGGAGCTTGCCTAGGTACTAGGGCGAGCTCGTCGTGCTGTCTCTGCTGCAACCTCTGTAAGGTCGCGATGGTGCATTGGAGCTCGTCGGGATTGTTGGCCAGGTCCCTCAGGGCGGGGCTCAAGTCCTCCTGACTCACTACAACTCGCGGAGGTCGCGGGGCAGCAGTGCTTTTCTGGGGAGGTCGGCGCGAGGTCTCCACCTCGGCCTGGTCCTGGTCGCCTCCCTTTGACATTCCGGTAGCTGCGGAGGTCTGTCACTTAGCCATTTTTAGGTTTTGGAGGGGATAACTTGCTGCAGGTCGCTGGGGTAGCAGGGCAGGTCACCGAGCTCGCCTAGGTCAGGGTCTTCGGCCAGGTTGATTTTGTTCGAGTTTTCATCTAGCCTCGCATGAGACGAATTATCCAAAATTCGGTTTATTCGTGTACACGTGCGCATTTGAAAACTTTTTCCGGTCAAAATTTGGGAAATCCAAAAATTTGGATTTTTGTCCGGAAATCTTTTCGTTCGAAGGAATGAATATGTGTGTGTATCTTCAAGTGTTCTTGAGCTTTGTCAAGAACACCTTCAAATCTTCAAAGAAACCTAATTTTTGTTTTTTGAATTTTTAAGAATCGACCCTCCTTCTAGCGCCAAATTGTTGATAGAATTTACTAACGATGTTTATTTATGTGGATTTATAACATATTAATCCTATCAAACAATAAACTAAGATTTGGTGTTCTTAGTGTTCTTGGAAGGGTGAGATAGAGAGAGAAAATGAGTGCTTAGAGATAGGAAGTATTGTAATTGGAAATGTATTATAATTGTGTAATAGTTACAAGAGAGATCTTATTTATAGGTGCGCGAGTGTGAGACGGCACCTTACGAGCCTATTTGGCTTCCGGTGTTGACGAGGGTTCCTTACCCTCGTCTTGGTCCCCCACACTACTCTCCTTTCAATGCTTCTTTCTACTGCATGTACATATCCTATCTATACACCCGTTGGGTGGGTTCCCGGATTAGGCGAGCTACCCGGCGAGCTCCTTTGCCTTGTGCCATTTTTTGGAAGTGTTGGGATGGGTTCCGGCTCGGCTTCCCTGTTCGCGGGCGAGTTGCCCCCTAGTGGGCGAGCTCCCGCGCGAGCTCCTCCCACTTTGTCCGATTGGTGAGCTGGTCCCAGACTTTCGAGACCTGGGTGAGCTAGGCGAGCTGCTTTCCACTTAGCCGAGCTCGGCGACCTGCGGATCCTTCGTAATTATTCCTACGTCAATCGTGTTAGTTTGTCTTGTCAATAAAACCCATTACTCTTAACCCAATTACTGTCCCCCCATTTACCTAGTTTAAAATATTACTCTCAGGCCAATAACCTATTTTTTGTTGGTTTTCCATACCACCCTACCTCAGACGCACCCACCCCCTCCTATACCTATTAACTAGTCAAACCTCCCCCCCCACTTGCCGCCACTTCCCCTGCCCCCACCCCCACCCCCAAGCAAACTCATTTCCTACTCTACTTTTTTTTTCTGTAAACAAAGTGTTTCCAATTTCATTTTTTTTATAATCATTTTACTATTTATTATTTTTAATTTCATTTGTTATATTTTTTAAATTTATATTAATTTATTTTTCTTTCCTTTTATAATAATTTAATTTTGTATTTGTAATGCCTAATTATACTAACTTTAATACTTTTAATGAACTTTTACTTTTTAATAAAATTAACAAAACATACATAAGTTCAAAAAAATCATAAGTTAAAAAAAGAAAAAAATAAAAGTTTGATTTTTATAAATATAATTCAAATCTATTGATTATCAAAGTTCAATACAAGACATATTCCAAATATTCTAATTGTCATTAATATAGGAAATTCATAAGTGAACAAAAAATTAGTAAAGTTCAAAATCTCTTAAGTGTAAAATCTCAACAAATTTTATTGAATCAACAATTTTTTTTATTCAGCAATATAAGTAAAAAATGAATTACATTAAATTCCACAATAATTTATAAGTGCAAAAAAATTAGTAAAAATTCAATTTAAATAATTGATAAGTTCAATTTCAAATTAGTTACAAGTTCAAATTAATGGGTACCAAAATAAAGTTCAAATTAATGGATATCAAAATAAAATATAACAAGATAATCAAACGTAAATTGACAAATAATCCATGAAACCCTAGCTATTAAATCATGAAATAAAAGAATAGAAAGTTTTCCTAATTCTACTGTTTCGAAAAGAAACAAAAAGATAGAAGTAAACCCTATGTTCAACTACTGTTTTCTCTCCACTGCTGCCCTTTTTTTTATAAGCAAAATATATGGGCTGAAATATTTTAAATAGAAAATTGGCTTGTTTTTCTCTCCACTGCTGCCCTTTTTTTATAAGCAAAATAAATGGGCTGAAATATTTAAAATAGAAAATGGGCTTAGCAAATGACATTTGGCCCAATTGCTTTGTATTCAACACATCCACCGCCTGCAACACATCCACCAGAGCTGTGAAACCGGCCACTGCTTCCACCTCTGTTTCCGATCAAGCAGTTCCAGGATCGAGACCACCATATTTCATGCTCGCAACCGCCGATTGGAAACGTCGGGAAGCCACACACCCCCCACAATACTCCGCCGCCCGTCAACAGAAATCAGCAAAAACAAGGCCACACATTCGAAGCTGCAACACGCACTCCACTGGAAACCGATTCCATGGCCGCTTCTGTAATCAACTCTCAAAATCAAACCTCCTTGTTCAAGCAACCATTGCCGGAATCAACAGTCTGAAGCCCATGTTATACCACTGGAAACGAAACCCAGATTTCACGCCGTCGCCCGCAACCTCAACATCAATCGTCGTCTCAAATTGATCCCATCCTCGCACCCACTACTCTGAGTCACCGATTTACGGTGGCGGGCATGGCGATAGAGGCGGCTGAAATGGGGGCTCTGAAGAGATGAGAAAGGTGAGAGGGGAGAGGAGAGAGAATGAAAAGTGGTGAATGAAATTGGAGGGGTTACTTGCATATGTATTTAATAGATCTGAAAGATGTCAGTGGGGTTACACCCCCACCACCGCCCCAACTTTTTAAATAATAGGGACTCTAGGTAGTAATTATGTACTTTTCGTGGTTCAGATTAATTTTTTTTTTTTTGGGTGTGTCTTTAGGATGAATGTTAAGGAAGTTTCATATCCCACAGTTTCTAACCAAAAAAAAAAGTGTGGATTATTCTCTTCTTCCTCCCTCAAAAAAACACATTTTGTCTTCTCCACTTAGAACATAAACCCATTTTTTCTTGAAATTATCTTGTATCGCTAATTGTTGTCTCAATAATTTCCAAACGATGGTGTTGACTCTTCTCAGTGTCACGGAATTCCAAAGCAGTTTCAACGCATCAAATATATTATTTTGTTTATTTTAATATCTTAAACTATACTTTTATTAAAAAAATGAGAATTTATGTATACTTGAAAACTGCAATTGAAGTCGGGTCAATAATAATTTGAGATTGTGTGTAATATTCTTTTCGTCTGTGCATTATTTTGATGGAGTACACAAAATAAGTACATGAGTAAGAGTTTGAGGTGATTTTTATTAAATATAGATATGAGTTAACCTGTATGCATACATGAACTCAAAATTAATGATATCTGTAAAATTATAAATATTAAAAAAACAAGTTTATGAAGAAAAAAAAATTTACTTGTATAATTAATTTAAAAAATAAAATTATTCATCTATTAAAAATATGTCTGCTTTGAACGAATAGATACTTTTATTTTTTAAAGCTAATATAGCCACTACAAATTACAATTGATGATAGTAATTTTAAAAAATAAAAAATTGTGTACATAAATTTTGGGAACTGCATATTCATCCGGGCCCATACCCAAATGGCTGAGTATTATTCGTCAATTAATAAATTTGAAGAAAATAATTGATTCAGACAAAGAAATCCATTTTCCACTGGTAGCTGTCCCATTTGGTTGGTGATGGTGATACGAAGATTTGATATTGATATTTATTTTTAATTAGAATATTTATATATGTTTAGTTAGTTTTTTATTTGATTGACTTTATTATATAAGAAATTATATATTTATTATTTTCTAAGTAGTTTTAATATTATAAATAAGTATTTCAAACTTATGGTAAATAAAGTTGAATTATGAATTGAAAATTAAGAGTGTTCTATTATTGTTATTTCAGTATTTATTGAACAATAATATTCACAAAATCGTAACTATTTGATATTCAAGTGGAATCAATGGATAGAAGAAGACCTAGATACTGGGCATGTTCGCCTTAATTGATAAACTTGGGCCACTTTCCACTTCATGGGCTGCATACTAAGGAAATTGTGCTAATGCTCTTTTGCTTGTCCAATGCTTCTAATTTATTTTTGGCGGTGGCCGTTATATTGATAAGTTTATTTGGCCTAATATAAAAATAAAGGAGTTATTTAATTTATATTTTAATAACTACTATTATTAATAAATAACGATAGTTATTTAATCACGTTTTGAGACTCAATTTGCTTATCGTTTTAAGATTTTGGGCAAGATACGTATTGCAGATATTTTTTAGATCAAGTGTCATGAGATGTTTAGTTTTTATTCTCTTTTCGTTGATGTTAATCGTAGTATCGCCTACATTCTACTGCTAATTAAGACACAGACTCCTGCATATTCGAGAACGAATATTTCAAAGTCGGGGAGAATGATGGAAATATGGAAGAAGATCAATATCAATATTTGATATTTATCCCTAATTAGAATATTTATTTATGTTTAGTTAGAATTTGATTTGTATTGATTTTATTATATTATGATTTATATATTTCTTATTCTCTAAGTATTTAGTATTATAAATACGTGTCTCAAGCCTGTTGTAAATGGAGTTGAATTATGAATTGAAAATTAAGAGTGTTATATCTTTATTCAAGTTCTATTGTCGTTATTCCAGTATTCATAGGAATAGAATCAATGAATTAATAATAATGTTCGCAAGATCGTAATCATTCAGTGTTCAAGTGGAATCAATAAATCAATTATAAATGGATTAATTACAAAACATGACCACTTATAATAACATATTTACCAAGAGGAACACCAAAAATCCCATGTTATCAAGAAGGTCATTTTATTTCAAGGAATGTCACTTTTGTAATCATTTTATGGGCCCCATGTGCAGGAGTGATGTCATCACATGCACACATTTTTCTCTCACCTCACTCTCTCTCCTCACGTCACATGCACACATTTTTATTTGAATTTGACTTTTTGTTATTATGAATTAATTTTATTTATTTCATTATTTTATATTTTACATTTAAAATTTGAATTTATTATTTTTGACTTTTTCCACCTTTAAACCTTCAAATTTAATTGAATTAACATCTTAATTTCCTGAAAAATTTCTGGCAGATTGAAAATTACCAAATTGATTGGAACCAAAATTAATCATGATTTTACGTTTGAAACTAAATTGATTGAAAATTTAATTAACAAAATTGAAATTACCAAATTGGAAATTACGAAATTGATTGAAAATTACCACATTGAAACCTTAAAAAAAATCTTTCAAATGTCAATAATTTACAACTTTTAAATCTAATTTTTTGTTTCAAATTGTCGCCATTACCAAATTACCACATTCTCGTTTTTTTTTTCTTTTCTAATTAATTTGAATTTAAAAAATTTGTATTCTTATTTTAATTCAACATTATTTATTTTTATTATTTTCTAAGATATTTTCGTATATGCATTTTTTCTCATCAGCATATATATAATATTTTTCTGCATATATACTAATATTTTTCTGCATATCATATACAAAATTGCATATAAAGTAAAAATACTGAATAGAAGGCAATAATTTTTATTCCACTAAAATTAAAATTTACAGTAAAAAAATCTCAAATGGATCAATTCTGTAATACAAAAAAAAATCTGAAAACAAAATAAATACAAAAGTTCCAGGGCATCCAATTTTTTTTAAAAATAGCAACTTCAATCTGCATAGCTTCAAATTCATTTTCCATAGCTCTAGATCTCTAACAATTTCAACCTTGAAAAAACAAGAGCCCCAATCTGTAAAAAATAAGCTCGAGATTTTTTCAGCCAAATCTGTAAAAAATAAGCCCCAATCTGCAAAATAAGCTCGAGATTTTTCAGCCAAATAAGATGAAAAAAACAAGAGACTCAATCTGCAAGAGGGATCAGTGCTAGAAGAACAAGAACCACAATCCCCATAAAATATGAGAAAATCCTGAAAGTTCCCAAAATTTGATTATTCCCAAATCTGAATAAAATTGAAAAAATTCCCAAAAACCTGAAATCAAAGGCCTAGATCCGGTGGCTTCGCGTCTTAGAGAGAGTAGAGGCGGTGGTGCCTTCTCGGTGGTGGTGGCGGTCAGATCTACGACGCCGGCGTGGATGACCCGATCTAGTGGAACCATGCAATGCAAAATCGAAATCATGGCGGATGGAGGCGCCGGTAAAGCCAGGCGAAAATCCGGATTGAAGGCGCCGAAAAATCCATATCAGACGGAGGCACCCAAAAAAGCCAAACGAAAACCAAATTGGACGGAGGTGCTGTGGTGGACTGGTGGTCGTGTCGGCGCTGTGGCCATGAGAGAGAGAGGAATTCAAAATTGGAAATCTGAAAATTTGGGGTGGGGATGGATTTTTATTTGATTAGATTGGAGTGTAGGTGTGTAGGGCAGGGATAGAGGTTCAGATTTTTAATAGTGCATGTCAGATTTTTTATCTTGGAATTGATTTTGTGACCCTCCTGGTAATATGTGGTTTTTGATGTTTCACTAGGGAATAATACTCTTATAAAAGATCATATGTGACTTGCTCATTATAAATATATTGCCTTCTCGTTGCGTTAATTGATCAACCCTTTGGCGTTAGTGATACAATTTGTTCCAACGTAAAATTCTAATTTCAAAATATAAAACAATGGATAATGCTTCAAAAATACCCATTTAGTAAATTAAAGATAAAAGAAATTACTCGCTTCGATAAATAAAAAATTTATTACCCATTTTCACATTTTTCATATTTTTTAGTCTAAAATATCTTTAAAAATGAGTGTAAATTCATGGCGGATTTCCATTGTAGCTGCACTGGTCTGAGTCCAAAATAACATCATATACATATATGTTCAAATTATAGTTTAATGATATAAATTCAGTCAAATTTCATTTTAATTTGATAAAAGTACACCCATCAAAATCTTTTACCGAAATAAGTCCAATAATTTTTAATTTGTGATTCCAAATTCTATTCAATACTCACACTTCCTCTATTTAAGAAAAAAAAAAATTCTCCTGCTATTTATCCTCTTTTTACGATGAAATATTAAAATTTAAAAAGACAAAAAAATTATTTGTAATAGTATCTTTCTTGAAATTAAGGATGTATTTTTCTTAAAAATATACATCTCAATATTCAAAGTTAGCACTCTATCCATCCTCAAAAAGTGTGCTTCCGAGTAAGTCTCATGTGCACCAGTTACACGGTGCAACTCTAGTTCATTTTTAAAAAGTTAAACAGTTTATAACTGAAAAGTTAAACTATGGGAATAATTGTGTCTAAAAGAAATATTAAAAGTTTGTATATATAGAGATAAAATAATTGTGTCTATACGAAAATGAACATATTTTTTAAGACAAACAAATAAATCAAGTGAATAATTTTGGGGGATGAAAATATTATAATTTTCTAACATATAACCTAATTATCAACATTTAAAAACTTGTGTGATGTCTCACTGAGAGACAATTAACATTTTTCAATAGAAATATTTTCACTTTTAATGTGAATTGTATACTGTTTATTGTTCGATTTAAAATCATATTTCGTATATTTTTTAAAATGATACACTTTAAATAAATATTTATTTTAAAAGTAATAAATTCTCTATTAAAAAGTGATATCAGTTTTATGATGATATGGTCTCAAACAAGATATTTTAATATACCAAAATATTTATTTTACAGCCCACTCTATTTATAAATCATGGATCTGCCCCTGTGTGAATATATTTGTTACTCAAGATGGACGCATTATAAAGGACACATGAGCAAGAGGGGAGGTTGTATGAAATTTGGATGAATTTTTTTTATAATTTAAAATTGATACTGATTAGTGTTATCTACTGATAGTGTTGTTTTTATAAACTAATAACTTATAACATTTTTATATAAGGATGATTTACATATAGATTCAAGAAAGTTATTATATTTACAAATAGGTTCAAAATATTTGCAAAGAAGCATATTTTTTTTCTGTACAGAAGTACATTTTTTTTCTGTACAGCACCTATTTGTAAATATAGTGATTTTTTTGAACCTAATATGTAAGTCACCCTTTATATAATAATATTAGTTTATACATATAATTATATCACTACGTGAATAATATGACATTACTAAATGAATATAATGACATATATTCCATACTATTGACAAGTATCATTAGAGAATGTCCTGAATTCTAAACAAATAGAACATTAAAAAAAAATAGTATATATGTAATATGGACCTTGAATTATTTTCTGGCACAGTTAGAACCCTCAACTTACATAATGTGTATATTGGATCCTAATTTTTTTTTTTTAGAAATAAACACTTTTACTTATAAAATTAAATAAATAATTTCATCAACTAATAAAATAAGACATGAAGACCCTTTAGGTCCTCTCCAATGCATAAACCCGAAAAGTAGGTTTTCTTTACTGCCACATCAGCGCCACCTCAAAAGCAAAAAACTTCTACCTCCAAAACTAAACTCATCACCTTTACATAAATAAAAAAAGTAGATTTTTTGTTACCCACTTCAATTAATATTATATTCATTCTCTTTATAATTTTATTTTATCAACTATATTAATTATCTAACTTTTAGATAAATAATTAAATATTTTAATTATTTTAATTTTTATTATTTTAAAAAAATTCAAAAATATATTATTAATTTTTTTAATTACATAAATGATAAAATACAAATTCAAAGCATGCAAAGTACACAAAAATATGTGAAAGCAACAATGTAAATTTTTTAATATTTCGATTATTTTAATTTTTAATATTTCAATAATTTGTACCATTACATATATTTTTTATCTATAATAAAAAATAATATTTGTATTGCATCAATCAAAAAATAGTAATATACTCAATAAATAAATAAAAAACGTATAATTGCTTCAGTTTTCGGCAAGTTTTTTAATTAAAAAGAAAAAATTGGCCACACTCAATTAAAAAAAAGAAAGGAAAAAGAATGTATGCAATCAACATTTTTAATTAAAAAAAGAAAAAGAAAACAGAAGCATGAAAGAAAAGTTGGCAAAAAAAACCTGGGTAGTACTTTCTCTACCTGGGTATAAACTCAACCCAATTCACGATGACAAAAAAACCTTTTCTCAGGCTTTTCTCACCCGCCACGTCATCATCTACCTCACCATTGGAGAGGGTCTTAGCAACACTATCAAAACAATAGCCGAAATGTATTATATATATTGTATATGTATTAGCCTTTATTCATAGAAATAAGTTTTTAAAAATATTTTTATGAATTTTGTAATTGCAAGCCTTTTTAATTTTAATTTCATTTCCACCCCGTAATATTAATTAACTTAGTTTTGTTTATAGCATTAATTCAACATCGTATTGCATATTAAATTTTTTTTTTAAAATCGAGTACATTGTTAAAGCATAAATTAAGTGTTATTGATTCTCAACTCACATTTAGAATTTATACTAATTGTCTTTATCCACTAATGTTTGTATGCCAACTTTTTTAATGGAAGAGCACTCATGCCTCATTTTATTAGTGGAGAGACTTCTTTGCTTGATTTTAAAAAGTAGAGTGTTTATTCGTAAAAAAAAGAAGAAGTTTGTTTCCAATTTATAGAATAAAAATATAGTTTAGATTCAATTTGTATATAAGACACTAAGTGCGCATTTACAATCAATTAAAAATAATTTCTATAATTATTTATTTTTAAAAATTGTGAGAGACATATAACTTCAAAAAGAGTGATTCTTGGGTGCACCGAATGCACCCAAAATTCAAATTAATTTTGATCGGTCAGATATCAGCAAATTGCTTGCAGGTGCCGGAGGTCCGCCAAGCTTATCAAATCTTAGGGAGCGGATCCTCTGCTGGGCTAATAAACCAGCAAATGATGCTGGGCTTTAAACGACACCGTTTATTTCATTATTTTTCTCCCGTAAATAGGCTGATTCAATTTCTTTTCTTTTTTTCTCCATTTTTTTAGGTCAATCAATATATTTTTTTTCTCTATTTTTTTTCTATATTTTTAGGTAAAATAGTGTTGGGACTTTAAACGATGCTGTTAAATTTTTTTTAATTTAATTTTGTTTTCCTGGAAACTTGTCTCATTTGTTTATTTTATAAATTAAAATTATTTATATAATAAATGAATTATCACTTTTGTGGTATATGCCAGTTGAGTTTTGTTTTTCTGAAAACTTGTCTCATTTGTTTATTTTATAAATTAAAATTATTTATATAATAAATGAATTATCACTTTGAGTTTAGTGAGAACGTGGGAAGTTAGAGTTTGACGTGGTAAATTAGAGTTTAAAATATATATCATCTGTTGATTGACCTAAAAAAATGGAGAAAAAAATTTAAAAATTTTTTCTGGAAACTTGTCCCATTTGTTTATTTTATAAATTTAAATTATTTATAATAAATGAATTATCACTTTGAGTTTAGTGAGAACGGGAGAAGTTAGAGTTTAACGTGGGAAATTAGAGTTTAAAATATCATATCTATTGGTTGACCTAAAAAAATGGAGAAAAAAATTTAATTTTTTTTCTAGAAACTTATCCCATTTATTTATTTTATAAATTTAAATTATTTATATAATAAATGAATTATCACTTTGAATTTATTGAGGAGGTAAGAAGTTAGAGTTTAACGTGGGAAGTTAGAATTTAAAAATATATATTGATTGACCTAAAAAAATGAAAAAAAGAAAAGAAACTGAATCAGTCCATTTGTTAGAGAAAAAGAATGAAATAAACGTCGTCGTTTAAAGCACAGCACCATTTGCTGGTTTATTAGCCCAGCAGAGGATCCGCTCCCCAAATCTTAAAGGATTTGTCAACAATTACGAGGAATTCAAATCCTTCCCTGAGATGCTTTAAAGGATGAATTCAAAGATGTTGCTAAATTTTTCGAGAATAAATTCAAAGAACATCACTTAGCTGCATCAACCACTACATCTTCTAAAGCAAAAGGTTATCAAAACTGCAATTGCAAAGTTTGAGGAGAAATAAGACTACGTATTGATTTCATTCACAGTCACTAGACACTAGCATTTATTTTCCATGTTATTTAACTATGATTTTCATGTATATATATGGCAATTATGTCAAGGGGGAGATATTATGTCCCAGATCGTGAGCGAACATAGAGGATGAAGACTGTTGTGGAAATTATTAGTGCTTTTACTTGTAAAATACCCAAATAATAATTTATAATACTCAAGAAATAATTTATATTACCCAAGAATAATATATAAATAAATAATTAATAAATAAATGAGTAATACATAAAAATTAATTTATAATACCCGAAGAACAAATTATAATACCTGAAGAACAATTCACAATACCACAAGAACAATTAATAATACCCAAAGAGCAAAATCACCAATACCTAAATTACCAGAAAAAAAAAACATATAGTGCAGCGTGTAGTGTGTGTTTTTAAAAATTCAAAATTAAAATCAAAATTAAAATTCAAGTGTATGGTATGTACTTGGGTGCACCCTAGAATTTGTGCTTAAAAAATAAGTAATTTTAGAAGCTATTTTTAGTATTTCAAAACAAGTACTAAGTGTCTGTTTTGAAACATTAAATACATATTTTAGAATCACTTATTTTCAAAACTAGTGCCGTTTACAATCACTTAAAAACAATTTTTAAAATCATTTATTTTTAAAAATTGTGAGAGATAATTTTGAAAATAAGTGATTTTACAAACTTTTTTTTAAAAATCAATATTTGAAAATAAGTGATTACTATTTTTTTGCAAATCGGCACTAATTTAGAATTTTAAATGTACTCCCCCTCCCCCTCCCCCTCCCCCTCACCCCAAAAATGGTGAGATGGTGTTGTGCCTGATGATAAAAATATGAATTTGAGAGGATTTCGATTGATAAGGGTTGTACCAAGGGGTTCGGATGAACAAAATATATAGCTGTAGTGTAGAGAGTCTCTCATTTATTCAACCAAAAGTAGGGAAATTAAAAGGCCCAGGTTATATGCACCCACGTGTATTAGAAGTACACACATCAAATAAATATACCAAATTAAAACTTCCATTTTTATCCTTTATAAAACCCTAATTTTTTCCCCACACAAGAGTGCACCCATATGCGGACACCCACACTGCCATCCGAACCGTTGCACACTTATATAATAGTCGTGCTCAACCGCCGCTCCTCTTTGCCTCTACCATCGCCGGATTCCGCTGGAATTAACCCCCACCGCACGTGCATTCAAAAATGAAAGCTGCCAAAAGCCGTCGCAAGCATCACCGTCCGATTCAATTGACACTCAACAACCGTCGAAAATAAACAATTTTTTTATTTAGCCCATTCGATTCTTGTGAGTATGAATTCTAATTGGGGGCAAGTATATTATTTAAAGATGAACGATTCTTCATTCCTCTTTCTTTTTTCTTCTTTTCGATTTGATATATTGGACATATGGGTGCATCAAATTTATATTTATATATAAATGAAGGATATTTATGTCTTTTTTTTTTAAATTATAATTATTAAAAATTATATGTGGGTGCATATAACCTAGGCCAAATTAAAAATACAGAATGGGCCTTAGTGGAAATTACAAAGGCCCAATAGAGTAGAGAATAATATAAAGTCCAATATCTATCTCCCTTCAAGTTGGAGCATGGAAATCACAAATATATGCCCCAACTTACGGAGAAGACAATTTAGAAAATTAAATTGTGGTTGTTTATCTGATGCCTTAAGAACATGTGATGTAAGAATTATACCAGCATCCCACAAAAAATGATTGTCCACCTCGTGAAAAATCATATTTTGAGCAAGGTGATAGTCACATTATGAATTCATAGCACGAGGGTGTTGCACTCCAAGAAATTCCTAGAGTCACTTAAGCTCATATTTTGGGCCAACCATACATTGATAGAGAAGAAAATATTTTTAGTCTCATAACTTTTCGAATGTCCAATTTTAATTCTAAAAAAATTAACTCTTTAATTTTAGTCCCGTATCTTATAGGGTTTGTCCTATTTTAGTCCTATTTTTGCTGGAAATACCAAAACAACGTAGTTTCATGTTATGTGCCGATCACGTGTCGCCGGAGTTTGGGGCTTTTCTATTTCGTTGCTGACGTGGATGCCACCTAATAATTGGAATATTTAAAATAAAATAATAATTGAATAATAATATTGGACGTGGATGCCACCAAATAATTAAAATAATAATTATATTAATTAAGTGAATTAATTAATTTAATTATGTAATTGAATGAAGTAATTTAATTTAGAATGAAACACATATTGAAATAACACAGAGAGAACCAACCTTTCATCTTCTTCGTCGTTCAAGGACGAAACAGAAACTAGGGTTCCTGCTCACCTAATTGACACCAAGATTTAAAAATTGAGAGGTGTAAGATATAGAGTTCGTAGCAGACTGGAGATCTAGGGTTTGTGTGCACTCTTTGCAGTAGAGAGACGAAATGGCCTCCTTGCGAAGGAAGGATGCAATGGACTGGGACCGCCCTCAATATGGTACATCTCATTCTAAACTTTAAGTAGGTGGTGTATTTATTTACGTATAAGATGTATTTATGTGGATATGTGGTGTAGCTATCAAAAAATTCTTTCGCTCATGGGTATGTGGGTTTTTACTTTTCTTTTTAAATATATTTGAATTCTCTAAGTTTCATGAAAGAGCAGTATTTTTTTTATATGCATAGCAGTGTTACTTTTCTAGGAATGTGGGGTTGTTTATCTTTAATGTGGGGTGTGATGACTTATAATATTATTTTTTTGTTTAAAGTAAGTATGTGGGTTTTGTTCTTTTGTTTTTTATCCCTAAACATGGTGGTTTCTTTATTATTATTATTATTTTTTCAAATTCTCAAAGTAAGCATATTATTGTGGTCCTTCATTTTGGGGGTAAATTTATGGATATGCCAAATACACTGTATTTAGTGGTAAAAAAATGGTATATGACTGGGTTTTAACAGATGAAGTTAGCATGACAGACCTAGATGAGTGGAGTAATAGTGCAGGGATTAATTGATACAGAAAGTACTCATTGAGAATGACTAACTATCAATTTAAAATGTGTGCTGATGATGATGATCTTAGAAAATGGGCAAGCAAATTTCTGAAGTTGAACAGAGAAGTACATATATATGTGGAATTACTTACTGTGGAACTGAAGGACATGGGTAATTGTAGGGATGAAGGTAAGGTAGGGGGTGAGGATGAGAGTGTAGTTGGGGGTGAGGGTGTGCATGATTATGAATCTTTTGAGGAAGATTTTGATTATGCTATTGGGAATGAGATAAGTACTTATGATGATGAAATATTTGAAAAAGAAGTTGAAAGTGAACTAGGCAGTGAGAGGGAAGTTGGAATAGATGGTGAGGGTGAATATGAATTGATGATAAGGATGTGGCATCTAATTTTTGTGATAGTGAATATGAAGTTGATAGGGAAAATGATTTGGTTGCAGATGATGCTCATGATTTTGATGAGAATAGAATCTCTGATGAGGATAATGATGTATCTAATTATCCTATTTTGAACAAAAATCTCATTGAAATTTGAATTTTGCATAGGCCAAATATTTTGCCGCAAAAAAAGAGTTTAAGTTTGCTGCACAGTCTTATGCCATTAATCCAAGAAGGGACATTCACTTTACAAAGAATGACTCTAGGAGAATATATGCTAAATGTTGTGATCCTAAGTGCAAGTGGTAGATTCATACATTAATTAGAAAAAATGAGCATTCTTTTCGGATCAGGCAGTTTAATCCTAAACACACATGTGCACCTTTTTCAAAAGTGAGAAGTTTGACTTCTTCTTGGTTGGGTGAAAAATTTCTTCAAAGATTCCAATCTGATGTAAATAGGAAAGTTTCTTAGTGTATTGCAGATGCATCTCATGACACTTAGTATGAGGTTTCTAGGCAGCAGGCTTATAGGGCCAGGGCTTTGGCATTTGCTCAAGATAAACGACGATCCTGATGCTCAATATGCAAAGTTGTGGTCATATTGTGAGGAGATAAGGAAAACAAATCCAGGATCAACCATTCTTATAGGGACAGAGGTGGATAATGGGATAATTGTGTTTAGTAAGACTTATGTTTGTTTTGAGGTTATGAAAAGAGGGTTTGTAGCTGGATGTAGAGCCATTATAGGAGTTGATGGTTGCCACTTGAAGAGTAAACATGAGGGTGTTCTACTGTCTGCAGTTGGGGTAGATGGGAACTATAATTTGTATCTGTTGATAGGCGAACTTAGTCCAAGGGGTTAACACAAGGAAGCTCGGCGAGGTAGGTGAGAACCTCGCCGAGGTTCCCTATGGGCCAAAACCAGCGGCCAAATACACCAAGAGAAGAGACAGGCGAGCTTCTCCTTTCGAGAGGGAGCTCGCCCCCGTCCAAAGAGACCAAGCACAAGTCCAGCGCTACATCGTCCATAAAATCAACACAAGGAAACAAAGCTCGCCTAGAAGCTCACCCAACATGAGGGATCAGGGCCACTGGTGTTTAGATAGAACATGTAATAGGACGAAGCATTATAAAGGGAGCATTGTGAGGGACCAAGACGAGGGTCAAGAACCCTCGTCAACACCGAGAGCCAAATAGGCTCACAAGGTGCCACCCCACACTTGCACACCTATTATGACAACTTAATCATAACACACTTTGTTTTCTCTCTCTAAACTCTCCACTTTCTCTCTCTATATTATCTACTCAAGAACAAATCTCTTGAGTTATTATTTGGTAGAATTAATATGTTATAATAGCCACATAAACAAACACCTTTAACAAATTCTATCAACAATTTGGCGCTAGAAGGAGGGCATTAACACAAAAAATTTGAGAGCAAATAGTGAGAGTTGTTTGAAGGTTTGAAGATTTGAAGGTGTTCTTGACCAAGACTCAAGATCTCTTGAAGATACACACATATTTCACTCTTCAAACAAAAACCCAGATTTTTGGACGAAAACCCAGATTTTCGGATTTGTGAATTCTGCCAAAAAAGTTTTCAAACGCACACGTGTACACGAATAAACTAAATTTTGGATATTTCGTTACACGTAAAGCTAGACAAAAACCCGAGCAAGTTCACCCTGGCTGGAAGTCAAGAACCTCGGCGACCTTCCCCCAGCGAAAACCTAAAATGCCTAAGGAACAAACCTCGGCGAATACCCGGAGGTGGAGGGAAGGCAACTGGGACCAGGCCGAGGGGGAGACCTCGCGCCAAGCTCCCCAGAAGAGCAATGCCCCGCGACCTCCCCAGCGGGTTTCAGTAACTCAGGAAGAGCTGGACCCCGCCCTGAGGGACCTCGCCAACAACCCCGACGAGCTCCAACGCACAATCGCAAACCTACAAAGGTTGCAGCAAAGGCAGCTCGACTAGCTCGCCCTGGTACCTCGGCGTGCTCCAGCCAACGAGGCCAGGGAGCAAATAAGGCCGACCCAGGGCACCCAGACCCGGGGTCAATACATCGAGCTCCCCACCGAGCAGGAGGCGAGCTCGGTGCAAGCTCGCCAGCACCGGGAACACACCGGGAAGGCCAAGGTGGTGGAGGAGCCAGCACCGCATACCGGGCGAGCTTTGGCCTATACTGAAGCGTCTGCCACCCACCAATCTCTGAGAAGGGAGATACTCCAAGGCAGGTTGGGACCGAGGTGCGGAGAAGATGATCGAACGGTGGCCCCGATTACATCCCAGAGGGGAGAGTCGGACCTACAACCTCGTAGGTTCACCCATGATCGATTGAGGAGGCCCGCGACCGACAGATTGGGCCCCAACGACGGACGTTAATTTCGGCCCGTCACGGAGGGGTCACCTTAGAGTGAGGCGCCTCGGGGGCATGCATCCACGAGGCGCACGACCTTCGAGCAACCTCCACCGGAGGTGACCTACAACGACGAGCTGGCCTCGCTGAGAAAGGCCGTCGAGATGCTACAAGCTCAAGTAGCAGCCAAATCCGGTGGACCTAAAGCCACCACTCTCCCCACATCTCCATTGGCACCTGTCATCCTCAGAGCACCGGTCCAGAAGAAGGTCCAATTCCCGGTGATGTCTGCATACGAGGGCGAATCTGACCCGAAGGTCCACCTGACCAAGTATGCAGACTTTATGATCTCATTGGGTGCCATCGACGCCACTCAATGCCGGAACTTCCCGCCGACCCTCGAGGACCGAGCCACCGCTGGTTCTCCTCACTAGCCCCAGGGTCAATCCATTCATTTGGCCAACTCACGCGGGAGTTCTTGGCCCACTTCTCCGAGTTTGGATCCTATCTTACCCAGAAGCACCGACTCGCCAACATCCACCAAGGCGAGAACGAGACCGACCAGCAGTATCTGGAGAGGTTCGATAAGATACTGCTGGAGGGCGAGCCGGTGAGCGAGGATACTAAGATCGCCACAGTGATGACCAGACTGAGGAAAGGCACCGAGCTCTGGAAGGAGATGCACCTAGCATGCCCGAACACCTACACTGAATTTCGGCACAAAGCCGGGGTATTTGTTGCCATGCAGGAGACCCTCCTGAAAGAGGTCGGTGCCTCGGAAGAGAAGAAGCCCTATGGGAAGAAGTCCGGGGCACGTACAAGGCTCCCCGGAACCTGAAGGCTTTCGGCAACGGAGACGAGTTCAAAGAAAAGCTCAACCAAGTATTCACCGTCTCTGTCGACCATGTCTTTACCGTGGTCAAGGATAAAGCCATTCTAGATGAGCCAAGGAGAATCTGCCAAGACCGCGCAAAGCTCAACTCCAACAAGTTCTGTGCCTACCACCAGTCGATCGGCCACTTCACCAGCGAATGCCGAGACCTCCTCAAGCAACTGTGGAAATTTTACAAGGATGGGAAGTTGACCGAGTTCGTGAAGAAGGCAGCGGCGAAGAGAACCAGGTTTGAGAGGAGGGAAGCCTCCGATGACGAAGAAGAGGACACGGGCCAACGTGGTCCTCAACATAGACGAAGGGCAGCTCCCCAACCTCAACAGAACCTGGAGCCCACCCGAGAACTCCTAGTTCTCGAAGAAGAAATTGGAGCTGCCAGAGGTCTCCAGGATGGGAGACCCTCCATCTCCAAAAGACAAAGAAAGGCCGAAATCCGGGCCGTAAACCAGGTTCAGGAAGGCAGCTCCGGTTCTAGGCCCGTCGCACAACTCACTGATGAGCTGATATTCTCTTCGGTGGACCTGGAAGGGGTACTGACGCCCCACAGCGACTCGTTGGTGATCACCGCCAACATCATGAATGTCAGAGTTCACAGACTACTTGTGGACACCGGTGCTTTCACCAATATTCTCTTCAAATCCACCTTAGATGCCTTAGGTGATTTTGAGTCGTACATAGAACCTAGCAATGCTAGGATAGTGGGGTTCAGAGAAGCTGTAACCGTCCCCCTAGGTAGTATCAGGTTGAGCGTCCAGCTTGTATCGGCTGAGGACCCGGAGCGGAGGCTGACTAGGTTAGTTGATTTCCTAGTTGTCGACCAGTAGTCCTCCTACAACGGGTTCCTTGGCCGCCCTTTTATTAATGAATTCAAAGTGGCGTGTTCGACCTACTACTACTGTTTAAAATTACCAACTCCAAAAGGTGCCGGAACTATCAAAGGTGACCAGAAAAAGGCCCGAGAGTGTTTACTCCAAAGTAAAAATGGCCGGGTCAAGAAATCGGTGACACAGGTTCACATCCTTGAAGAGGACGTACAGATTCCACCAGAGGAGCCAAACATCCTAGACATCATCTCAACAGAAACTGAGTTGATGGAGGTAGGCAACCAACAAGAAATCGACCAAGTCCTTGAACCTACGCAAGACACACAACCGGCACCGATGGAGGGGGTGGAAGAAACCTAAAACAACCAAGTGCAGGAACCGGTGCAAGATCAGCAACCTGCGCCCATGGAAGTGGTTAACGGGGTCCAAGATGGGGAACCTGCGGGAGGTCGAGAACCAGTGCCAAAGGACATTGATCCAACTCCCCAGGTTACAGAACCTCTCCAGACTGACGAACCCCCAGAGGTACTGACAGTTGAGGAACCTGTCCGAGTTGAAAACCAAGCTGATGATGTCGAACCACGCCTAGGTCACGAACCTGCGCAGATGTCACAAGAAGAGTGAGATGAGTTCATCAGCGATCCGAGGTGGAAAGGTCAGAAGAGGAAAGCCACTCCCATGGAGGAATTGATGGCACTCCCGGTGGACCCGGAAAAGGACTTGGAACTCTTCATAGGTTCCGAGTTGCCAGAACCATACCGGTCGAGGATGGAGTTGTTTCTGATGTCCAATTTGGACGTGTTTGCCTGGTCCCATGAAGACATGATGGGAATCCCGTTGGAGCATGCTTGTCACCGACTCAACATAGATCCGACGAGGAGGCCCGTCCACCAGAAGCGAAGGAAATATGGATCGGACAAATACGCAGCCCTGACCACCGAAGTTGGGAAGCTGTTGGACAACAAGCTGATCAAGGAAGCCTTGTGTCCGCAGTGGGTCGCGAACCCCGTCCTAGTGAAGAAACACAATGGAACGTGGAGACTATGTATCGACTTCACGGACCTAAACAAGGCGTGCCCGAAGGACAACTTCCCGCTACCGCACATTAATCAGCTTGTAGATAGCACCGCGGGCCACGAGATGATGACACTCATGGATGCTTTTGCGGGCTATCACCAGATAGCATTGCACCCGGATGACCAGGAACATACGACGTTCTACACCAACAAAAATATTTATTGCTGGGAAAGGATGACGTTCGGACTTATCAACGCCGGAGCAACCTACCAAAGGTTGGTGAATAAGATGTTCGACCACATCGGTGAATCCATGGAGGTGTACGTAGACGACATAGTTGTCAAGAGTTTGTGAAAGGAGGATCACCTCGACCACCTAAAGCAAACCTTCGACATACTACGCTACTACAACATGAAGTTGAACCCCAAGAAGACTAGCTTCAGCGTGCATTTAGGGAAGTTCCTGGGACATCTGGTGAGCCAACGAGGAATAGAGGTCAACCTGACACAGGTCCAATGCATAATCGAGATGGGCACACCCGATTCTGTGCAGAAAATCCAAAGGTTAACCAGATGTATGACATCTTTAAACAGGTTCATCTCTAGGTCCGGTGATTGAAACCGTCCATTTTTTGAGGCAATCAAGGCAAACACATGAAGGTACAAAGAGGCGGCTAAAGCCAACAAATTACACCTCAAAAACCACTTTGTATGGACGAGTGAATGCCAACGAGCTTTCAAGGATATTAAAGCATACCTGGCGAACACTCAAATCCTGTCAAAGTCGGTACCTGGTGAAAAGATATACCTATACCTCGCTGCGTCGGAGGTTGCCAGTAGCGCCGTCCTAGTTCGAGAAGAGGCGAAAACACACCTACTAGTGTACTACGTAAACCAAGTCTTGCACGAGGCTGAGTTGCGGTACACCCCAACAGAGAAGCTAGCCTACGCACTGGTGATGAGTGTTAGAAAGTTGAGGCCCTACTTCTTCGACCACCCGGTAGAGGTGCTGACAACGTTCCCACTACGTCAAATACTGCAGCGCCCAGACACTGCCGGACGTTTGTTGAAATGGTCACTAGAGGTCAGCCAATACGGTATAACCTACGCACCCCGAACAGCGATCAAGGGACAAGCGCTCGCCGACTTTATTGTCGAGCCAACTTTCCCACAAGATCCGATGAGGGGGCGTATAGCTCCGTGGTACCTCTACGTCGACGGGTCATCAACCAGCACGACGGCAGGAGCCGGAGTAGTCCTGATCAGTCCAGATAGACAAGTCTTCACCTCCGCGATCCAGTTCAACTTTAGAGCGACCAATAATGAGGCGGAATACGAAGCTCTGATAGCCGGACTTAGGTTATCATTAGCTGTGGGGGCAACCAATCTTCAAGTTTTCGGAGACTCCCAGCTAATAATATCCCAAGTCCGGGGGGAGTACGAGGCAAAAGACCAACAGATGATGGCCTATCAGAAGATAGCGGCACATCTGATCTCGATGTTTATGCAGGTTTACATCAATCAGATACCGCGACTGGAAAACACACAAGCAGATGCCCTAGCCCGACTAGCTACCAGTAACGGCGAAGCTGAGGTCACGGAGGTTGTGGTCACCAAACTAAAGAACCCATCGACGTCCGATTACAAAGTAAATCAGACCTCGAGTGAGGGGCAAGAAGAGGAAAAAGATGGTGAAGATTGGTGCACTCCGATCCAAAAATATTTAAAGGATGGAACAACCCCCGAGGACACGTGGGAAGCTAGTCGTCTAGTGAAATAAGCAGCCAGATATACGTTGGTGGATGGCCAACTCTACAAACGTGGATTCTCTCTACCCCTACTCAAATGCTTATCCAAGAAGCAAGGGTTCGAGGTGTTAGAAGAATTTCACGAGGGGATTTGTGGAAGTCACGCTGGGGGGCAAGCTTTGGCATACAAGACGATTAGGCAAGGGTACTACTGGCCTAGTCTACGCAAGGATGCCATTAGCTTCGCACGGAAGTGCCGAAAGTGTCAACTTTTTGCACCTAACATCCACTCCCCAACTGCTCAACTGAAATCGGTTTTCAGCCCATGGCCTTTTGCAAAATGGGGTATCGACTTGATCGGCCCATTCCCACCTGGCAGAGGCGGTGTGAAGTTTGCTGTTGTAGCGGTAGACTATTATACTAAGTGGGCTGAAGCCGAAGCACTCACAATAATAACACAAGAAAGAATGATCGGTTTTATATGGAAGAACTTGATCTGCCGATTTGGACTTCCGCAATCGATCATCACGGACAATGGAAGGCAGTTCGATGGCCAAAAGTTGAGTGATTTTTGTAGTTCATGGAACATCAAGAGGCACTACTCAACTCCATACCATCCACAGTCGAACGACCAGGTCGAGGCAGTTAACAAAATTTTGAAGCACATATTGAAGCTCCGCCTTGAAGATAAGAAAGGAAGCTGGGCAGACGAAATCCCGGAGGTTTTATCTTACAGAAAGTCGTACCGAGCAAGTACCGGAGAGACGCCATTTGCCTTAGCCTTCAGAACAGAGGCGGTGGTACCGGTGGAAGTCCAGAATAACACTTGGAAAGTGGTAGGATTTGACGAAGAAAAGAATGACGAAGCCTTGGCAGTTGAAAAGGATCTGATCAAAGAAACCAGAGCTTCGTCAGAAATGAAAAATGCCACCTACAAGCGTAGAGTGGAGAAGTACTACAATTCCCAGGTCCGAGACCGAAAGTTCAAAGTTGGGGATCTAGTGCTAAAGAAGAAACTGATGGCCCCGCCAAGTGTATTTGGGTCGAACTGGGAAAGACCATTCCAGGTTACCGCGGCCTGGCCAAATGGTACTTATGATCTCGAAGATGCAGAAGGCAACGCCTCGTCATACACCTGGAGTGCGGCGCATTTAAAAAAGTTTTATCAATAGACCAGGATTCTGTAATAGACTAGCCGAAGGTTCGCATCAGGAAATGTTGATAGCAACTAATGTAAATTACGTTGCTATGAGAAGTTAGAAGTTTTTATTGAAAAGATATCCAACTGTTCGAAGGTTCACGAAATATCCAACCTCTCGAAGGTTCGCGAAATATCCAGCCTCACGAAGGTTCACGAAATATCCAACCTCGCGGAGGTTCGCAAATACGCAAGGACGAAGGTCCCGAACGTTATAATCTAAAAGACTCAAAGGCAAAGGCCAAAGTGCCCCAGGTCAGCGAAGGTATCCTTCTTAAAGGATCGCTAAGCGCCTACTGCCATAAGTTAGAAAAATTCACAAAAAAGACGGTTAAAATGTCTAAGGCAAGGTCCATGAAACCCAATCAGCCAAAGTGAATTAAATAAAGTATAACTCACTTCCCCAAGTGGTTTAAGACGATCGATTTGCGACCCTAAGTGGTGTAAGACGAAGAATATGTACTATACAAACGGAGGTACAATTCGTAGTCCAAAGTGACGTAAAACGAACGATTCACGTCTCAAAAGCAGAGTAAGACGAACAATTAAGTGCCATAAATATAAGACGAGCTAATTAAAGATATAACGTGTGCGAAATGTAAATAAACGAGGTTGGATCAAAAGAATCAAGTTTCATTCCAAAAGTACTTGGGAAACTTTAAAGTAAAAAAGACACTTGAAAATTTTCCAAGTATGAGAAGCCGTGCTAGCCACAAAGGTCGGCTAGCTGACCATCTTTGAAGTACAAAAGAGCTCCTTCTGGGCGAGCTACACATGCCCGGCGAGCTTCAACTACTTAAGTGAAAAGAAACTACAAAAGCAGCTCCTTCTGGGCGAGCTATACAGCCCGGCGAACTACTAAGACTTGGAAAAAATCAAAAGATAAAAAACTACGCTACAAAAGCAAGGAAAAAGACTTCAGGTCTCGGGGGCAGCCGGGACCTCGGCAGGGGCCTCGGGATTGGCGGCCTCAGAAGCAACCTCGCCACCAGCTGCTTGGCCACCTTGGGGGGATAGCTCGGGCAACGTGGTGATGTTGCCCGTAAGCCCGCTGGTATCGAACCTAGTGGTATCGAGCATCGCATCGCCGCATGCCTCTTGGAGCTGCTCCATGGTGGGCGGGGTCCGCTCCTCCTCATTGGCGACCTCCTCTTCCCCGACAACGTTCAGCTCCAGCACAAGAATAATGTTGATGACTTTGAAGCGTGCCGGGATGAAGTCGAAAGGGATGCTTAGCTCCGGAAGGTCACCGATATCCAGCTCGGTTTCATCGGGAAAGGGAACTTTGTCCAAGCAGTCCTTGAAGTCGCTCACCACTGCAGCGACCTCGTCGTCTTTATGCGCCCGAGCCCACCATATGGTCCTAAGAACTTCGGTATAACATTGGACGAATCCTTTGTCAGAGGCCTCGGCCCTCATGGCCACCAAATATACCGAGGAGGAGGCATCGTTTCGAAGCTCGGCAACTTCGTTGATCTTGGCCGAGAGCTCACCCCTCAGCCTCGAGCACTCAGCATCAGCACTCTTGACCAAACCCCTCTGCAGCTCCAGCTCTTTCCTCGTCACTGCATGCTCGCCGACCTCCTTGGCGAGCTTCTCAGCAAGCTCCTCCTCCTTAGCCTTGAGTTTGGCATCCGCATCTTGCTGGAGTCCGGTGAGCTTTCGTTGGAGGTCGCCGAGCTGCTTCAGGGCACTTTGCTCGGAGGCTAGAGACGCGGCGACCTTGTCTTCGGCGAGCTTTGCCACCTTCTTGGCCTTGTCGAGGGACTCCGCCATCTTGATGAGGTTTTCATTTTTCTCTTGGCGACCTACCTCCAGTTTGGCCGCCTGGTCGATCACCTTCTGGCTGGCAAGCAGGAGCCCGCTCGCAGAGTGAATCGAGAGCCGGGCATTCTCAATCAAGTTTTGGCCATCGATAGTCGCCACTTGGGGTGTGGACCAGAACCTCGGCACCTCGCTCACGGTGTTCCGAACCAGGCCCGAAGGAAGGCTGTGCATTGAGGTCAGAGAGCGAGATCGCTCGTAAGCATGGATGGCCTCATGCCGGTTCGGATGAGCAATGGGGGCATAGTTGCGAGTTTAAAATAGTTGTAATTAGAAAGAGAACACGAGAAAATAACAAGAGTTGAGGCCGAGAGGACGAGCTACTTACTGAGCTCGCTCAGGGTCCCAGCCCAGAAGCGTGTCGTCTACTGTCTGAACCCCGAAAGGAGACGGGGAAGGTGGCGACCTCGACGTGGAGGGATGTGCCAATGTAGCAGTAGACTGGGCGGAGCCACCTTACCCGGACCTCGCCGAAGCTCGCCCAGCTTGATCTGAGTCCTCGTCACGCAAGGCGAACTTGGTTCTCTTGAGACTCTGGGGGTCCTCGTCACCCACTCGGGTCCTGTCACCCCTATGAAGGCCCCTCTTTCAATGACCTCGCTCGGGAGTGGCGCCAGCTCGCCCTCCACCCCTGTTGGTCTTGGCGACCTCCATAGTCTTGGATTTGGTTGGGACCTTAGTAGACTCCTTCTGGGTCCCGGATCCAACTACCTCGCCCTTCTTCAGGGCGAGCTCGGCCTTCTTGCTCGCATCCAATGCGAGTATCAAGGGTAAGGCTAGTCTATTGGGGCGTGGTGGACCCATAGCAAACTGGCGAGCAAGGATCTCGTAGGCCGGCAGGATCTCAACATTTGGGAAGGTGACCCGGCTACCGTCTGCAAAAAATTGAAGGTAAATGATTATCATCTTGGGCGAGCTACCCCCCCCAGTGGGCGAGCTTCGAAGAGTTGTGAACCTGGGAGCTCGGGACCTTGGACCGCGAGGTGGTGAGGCAGAGTGTGAAGCCCGGTGAGCCTAAGACAATGGTGTTGAGTGAGGTGAGCAATCTCCCGATCCTTTTGGCTCCTCAGGTAGCAGACAACCCACACCACGTCAAACTCAATCGACACTTCGGGCTTCCCGTGGCTCGATGTATGGTGCTTCGAACCTGCAAAAGAGAGGAATTAGATTAGTAAATCTAATTCAACCCATGCACACCGAAGTAGACGACCTACTGCTAGCCTCCCCATATTCATCAGGGGATTGAATTCGTCCTCCTCGCCCGGAGTAGTTCGTAGAAGCTCGCCAGTCTCCGCCCATGAAGACGAACTGTTGCTTCCAGTCATGGATTTTGTTCGGAAGAATCCCCAGGAATTTCTCCCCCGGGCGAGCTTTGAGGTAGTAGTACCCCTTTCCGTCGTTCACTTGCCGAGTCACGCCGAATAGTTTGTTGAGCTCGGCAGTGGTCAACCTATTCTCATATCCCTCAAGTCCGAAGACCGCCAACGCCGCCAACAAGCTACTACAGACGTTGGGGGTGAGCTGGGTGATGGCGAGGTTGTTATCGAGCAAAAATTGGCCGATAATCGGGTGTAGGGGCAGTGTAAGCCCGACCTCGAGAGTGTGCGCATTGATACCTGTCAACCCCGCCGGAGGTGCATCAGCTCGCTCATTCTTCTCCGGCACGTACAAGAAGATATCAAGGGGAATCCTATACTTCTCGCGGAAACGGGGAAGCTGGTATTCATTAATAACACTCCTGACATCGCTGACTTTGTAATCTGATTTGTTCGCTGCATCCCGATAAGCTCGCCCGGGGAGATCGAAGTTCGCCACGTGCTGGGCGACGTACTCATCCCAGTCAAATGGGTGAATGATATCGGCAGAGACCTGGTGTTCGACCAACTGAGGCTCAGGGAAATCAATCAAACGAAACCATTCCAGCGTAACTTCTTTGAGGTCGCCTTATTGCTCACCTACCTCGGCGACCTCCTCACCAGCATCGGCGACTCCCCCTGGGACCTCGGCAATCTCTTCATCCTCGGCCAGGGCCTCGTTAGAGGCTAGCTCGCAATCTCGCCAAAGCTCGCGGAGATAGGATTTTTTGCTCTGACCAGAACTGGTGGCTCTCTCCCCCGGATCGGATCGGACCTCGTCGGGAAGCTCGCCAGAATTGGGGCGAGCTACTGAAGCTGCCTCGGAACTGGAGCCAATTATTACCGGGGTCATTTGGGGAATTGGCTCGTTCTCGGTCATAGGTCGTTTCTCAGGGTTACAGTCCGGGAGGTTTCCACTTGATGAATGGGTCAACATGATTTGGGCAAGTTTCGAAAAGTGCCAAAATGATCCAAAAGTTTCAGTCGCCGGAGTTACGGTATGGGGGCAGTTGGAAAAATCGAGATAGACGATCAGGAATGTCCGAAATCCCCGAAGAACTCAAAAAAATCTACAAGAAAGAAGAAAAGAAAGAAGAACTCGGATTCTACCTTGAAGAGCCTTCGAAAATCCGTCGGATGCAATAAAAATGTTTTTCCGAAAAAAGGCTCTGAGAATCGAGAGTAGTAAAAGTGGGAAATGATCCTGATTTCTCCTATTTATAGACGTCGGGGTGAGGTCGAATATTCGAGGAGTACAGGGACCGATTTGTAAAGAATTTGAAAGTTACCATGATGAGGCACGGGAATCGGGTCCTAAAAAGGCATGCACAACACCTGAATTCTCGCCCCGTGTCGGCTTGCAAATCGCCACGGAGAAGCTCACCCTCGAAGCTCGGTACCTGCCCAGAGATAGTTCGCCAACACTCCAGTCCTCGTCCAAGAGACAAGTCAGCTCGCCCACACATTGGGCAAGTCATGATGTGTGCGAGCTGGGGGGCAAATGTTGATAGGCGAACTTAGTCCAAGGGTTTAACGCAAGAAAGCTCGGTGAGGTAGGTGAGAACCTCGCCGAGGTTCCCTATGGGCCAAAACCAGGGGCCAAATACATTAAGAGACGAGAAGGTAACGGGCGAGCTTCTCCTTTCGAGAGGGAGCTCGCCCCCGTCCAAAGAGACCAATTACAAGTCCAGCGCTACATCGTCCATAAAATCAGCACAAGGCAACGAAGCTCGCCTAGAAGCTCGCCCAACATGAGGTATCAGGGCCACCGGTGTTTAGATAGAACATGTAATAGGACGAAGCATTAAAAAAGGAGCATTGTGAGGGACCAAGACGAGGGTCAAGAACCCTCGTCAATACCGAGAGCCAAATAGGCTCACAAGGTGTCACCCCACACTTGCACACCTATAAATAAGGCCTCTCTTGTACTATTACGACAACTTAATCATAACACACTTTGCTTTCTCTCTCTAAACTCTCCACTTTCTCTCTCTATATTATCTACTCAAGAACAAATCTCTTGAGTTATTGTTTGGTAGAATTAATATGTTATAATAGCCACATAAACAAACACCTTTAACAAATTCTATCAACAGTATCCTCTTTGCATATGATGTAGTGGATAAAGAGAATTGGTAGAATTATGAGTGGTTTTTAACTATTCTTAAATTTGATTTGAATCTTAGGACTGAAACCATTACTTTATGAGTGATAAGCAGAAATGTTTGATTCAGGCACTTGATTCTGTGTTCCCTAATGTAGATCATAGGTTTTGTGTAAGACATATGCACTATAACCTTAAAAATGTTGGATACACAGGGTTCACTTACAAGCAAGCTATGTGGAGGGCTGCTTGTATCACCAATGAAGGAGAGTTCAAGTCTAGAATGAATGAACTTAAAGATTTGAGTGAAGGGGCTTGGGAGTGGTTCAAGGATAAACGTGGTGTACAATGGTAAAAAACTTTCTTCAGTGAGAAGCCAAAATGTGATATGCAATTGAATAATGTGTGTGAGTCATTTAATTCTGCGATTTTATATGCAAGAGGGAAAGTTATAATCACCATGCTAAAGTGGATTAGAGAGTACTTGATGAAAATGTTGCAAAATAACAAGGACATGACTAAAAAATGGGAATGAAGGTTATGTTCCAGGATAAACAAAATTCTTAAGAATACCATAGAGGAAGTGGCTGATGGTATCCCTGTTAAGTCTAGTGATATATATTATCAAGTGTTTTTTTTTTATGGTGGACAATATTCAGTCAATTTACAACAATGGAGGTGTTCATGTAGACTATGACAACTAACTAGGATTCTATGCAAACATGGAGTTTGTGCTATACTTAAGCAAAAATTGGACCCAATAGACTTCGTTAGTGAATGTTATTCAGTTGATACCTATATCAAAGCCTATGAGCATCCAATATATCCAATAACCTATGAGGCATTATGGGGAGAAACTTTGTATATTCCTCCACTTCCTCCCACATTTGAAAAAAGGCTCGAAAGAGGAAGAAGTGCGACGAATAGAGACTTGGTGCTGATGAAAAAGAAGAGGAAAAAAAGAAAAAAAGAAAGAAAAGATGAAAAGATAACAAGTATCCCTTCACATCAGAAATTGTGGTGAAGAAGGGCATAACTCTAAAACCTGCAAGGTATGTATTTAGTTTAGAACCAGATTAATACATGAGATGAAGTCAAGCACAAATTTTGATACTGTTAAGGCAAGTTATCTAAAGTAATCAATTTGTTATGAACCTACAACTAATCAAAGTTAATCAGTTTTCAAAGTCATTATATTTGCAGATTACACCACCACGAATGAGACTTATTAGTGAGAAAGGTGAAGATGGGATTTAAGGTGGTATTGCCACTCAACAAAGTCAGATAACAACTGAAAGATGGTTAGATCCAGTTCCAACACCCATACTGCAAGGCCCTACAATGCATCAACAATTGTAGATGGAAAATAGTTTTTTTTTTTTCAAACAAGAGTACAAATTAGAGCTCCAACACCATCTACAGATGATTATCTCACCAATAGATGTCATATCACTCTACAACCAGAGATATTGAGGAGAGTTTTTGTTGAAGGTGGACGCAAGTTTATGAGTTTATCATCTCAAACTAATGAACCTGATAAGAAGGGGAAGAAGAAGAAAGTGGGGCAATAAGGAAGTAATAGAAGTCATTTGAAACTAATTTGTTGTTGTCATTACAAATTTTAATTTACAAAATTTAAATTATAAATACAAAGACTACAATTTAAATTTACAATAGCATTTCATTACAAATTTTACATTCTCGCCAAATAAAATGTCTAATCAAAACCCGTTTGATTCCCCCTTCCCCCCAAAACTCCATTTACTTCTAATTCCCCCCCCCCCCCAAGCTCCCTTTTTTTTATCCCCCCCCCCCCCCCCAAAACTTCATTTTCTTCTAATTTCCCTCCGTTCTCAACACAATAAATACCCCGCCCACATGCATTCATAAAGACAAGAGTCAACATTTAACATAAAATCTAAAGAGTTATAAATGAATTAAAATAACAAATCTTACCACAAATGAGAGAAATCATTTGGCATAGTTTTTACTTGCCAACAACAGCAATGGTTTTGTTCACCATGGAAAAATGACAGAGGCAGCAGAAATGTTTGTGGTATCAACAAGAACAATCAGTACAGTTTGGGCCACAACAAAAAATCAGCTTAGTGAAGGTAAGGTAATCATATTTACTAACAATATGAAGGATATACCACACAAAAAATTTGTGCAACTAGATAAAGAGAGAATGAAAATTATAGCCCAGAGAAAAAGATCAACCATAAGAAGACTAGCTAGGGAGCTAGGTGTGAGCAAAAGTCAAGTTGGTAGATGGGTGAAACAAGATCAGATCGTACCACATTCAAATGCTATCAAACCTCAATTGACTGATCTCAACAAGGTACAAAGAGTCAAGTTTTGTTTGAATTCATTGGTTATTGATGAATTTACTAAAAAAATTAAGTTTCAAACTATTACACATTGATGAAAAATGGTTTTATATGACAAAAGAGTGTGAGCGCATCTATAAGTTGTCCGAAGAGGAAGAACCATGTAGATCATGTAAAAGTAAGAGTTCATTCCTAAAGTTATGTTCATGGATGATGCTGCTAGACCACAACTGAGAGACTACCAAATAGAGGCCACTGAAGTCCCAATCTATTGTGACAATAATAGTGCCATTGCCATATCCCAAAACCCAATCTTACATACAAGGTGTAAGCATGTAGACATCAGGCATCATTTTATCAGAGAACATGTTGAGAAGAAGGACATCAGGATGGAGAGAGTCCCTACTGAAAAATAGAGAGCTGACATCCTGACTAAGGCTTTGCCTGAAACCAGGTTTGTTGAGTTATCAGTAGAGTTAGAACTACTTGACCCAGGCTTAGGAGATTCTATCTGAATCTCTGATCAAAATGCATAAGGTCAAGGGGAATAACTATTTTGGACTCAGGATAAAGGAATCTCAGAGAGAATGTGAATGGTTGTAGGGGGAACATTCAGTATAAAAAGGATGATCAGTATAGACTGACTAAGCTTCAGGACACAGAACTCAGGGCTTGTCACCCTGATAGTGCAATAAGTGGTATCAGTCAGAATACAAATCTGACTGACTGGTATGTTTCCTGATTTTTATCTAGTCATCTGACCTTGCGTGCATTATCCTTATATTGTTTGCTGTATTGTCAAATCAATTTAATTTGTCAAATGATCCCAGCCATTCGTTTTAATATTCGGTTATTATTTAATATAATTTATTTGAATTAAATACGGACATGCTTTAATGAACATTTAATGCACTGTGGGCGGGAACAATTTTCGATAAAGTTTGACCAATTACTTTTGAAAAACCGAAGAGTCTATATACTTTTTTAGTTTTGATCTTAATCGTTGAATCCCATAAGTCATTACTTTCTGAGCCATCCGATTCAAACAGAATTTTTGTATAAATATGGGAAGATTGTGCTATTAAAACTTTTATGCACCCAATATTTTCCTAACATATTTTCTCTTAAACCCGATTCTCTTCAAATCTTCAAACTTATTTCCATGGCTTCTCCATCTGCAGATTCTTTCTTTGGAAATCTTTTCCACTTAAGAAATGAAATTCATTATGAACCCTTTGGGGATTTTTCTTCTAATCACCCGGATATTTTGCCTGTGCGAGAATTATACAAAAATGCAGGTCTTCTGCAATTCATTACAGCCAGACCACAGAGACTCCACCCGAGACTTGTTGCTGCCTTCTACCTGAAGATGGCGCAGAACAAGGACTCCCAGGAGTGGGAGACATGTATACCCCTTTCTTCATGTGTGAAGGGGAAGGATGGCGAGGAAGAGATGACCAGGAGATGGGTCACTCTCAACCTCAGGCAGAAGATCAGAGAGGTTCTGAATCTTCCTCATACAGGACGAAGCCTAGTGGACTATGAGTTTGGAAACGAGAAGGACTATCTCCAGTCCCTTTGCGATGGGGCTGTGGTTCTGAAACCTGGTCTGAACAAATCTGTCCTGAGAACAGAGAATATACACTTCTTTGATCTGACAAGTCAAGGAGTGATGGGGATTGCCGGAGGATTGGAGCAGATCTCCAGGCTAAAACTGTACACAATGATGGCCATCTCGGACGCCTCAATTCATAATTTTGATTGGGAGGAATACTTTCTCCAATTGCTGGTGACTGAGACCAACAAAATAAAGTATTCGCCTGAGGGTCAGTCTACGTTCTAGGCCAAGATGCATTTTGGCACCAAAATCTCACTGATTTTGGAGACCCTGGACCTCGGGGACGTAGATCAGGCCCAGTCCCTCGAGCTTCCACCCAAAGCTGACCTCTTCAGAGCTTAATAGAGTGATGCTGGCTCCAGGAGAAGACCACGGACTCAGAAGAAGAAGGCCCAGGCGAGCATGACTGAAAGAGTCAAGGCTTAGGCAGGCAAGTCTTCAGAGTCCGATACAGCAAAGCCTGCGGAGGATAAATCTAAACCCTCAGGACCCAAGCAACAAAAACTGAAATTTCTATATTCAGGGTAAGCTGAGCGAGAGAAAAAGCTCGTGGAAGAGCGAGAGAAAAAGCTTGTGGAAGAGAGAGATGCTGAAGAAGCTATTCAGCATGCAACTCCGGAGAGGGAACCGACTCAGGCCGCGCTTGAAATTGCTCCCATTACGTCTGTTCCGGATGTTGCATCACCTGATCCTGATCAACTGATTCTCAACATTGCCGCAACCTATCAGAGTGTGAAGAAGGATGAGGGGGAACCAACTCAGGAAGGAGGAGATGAGCAGGAGGCTGCTGAACCAGTTCTGGGGGAAGCCCCATGGCCGTTCCCTGCGCCCGATATGAACGACCTATCAGATTTTGAGATTGTAGCAAGGGGAGAGGCAACTGAAATGGTGGAGAGAAGGTTTCTTGACCTCTTTGAAGCTCAGAAGGAGGCAGTGGTGCAACTCCGCACTTTTGCCATGATCAGAAACACTACATGGTCTGAGCTCAGTCAGCTAGGAGAGTCCAGAGGATGGGACTGCATTGCAGAGTTAGAAGCCGCCCTCTTTGATCATTTTGGTGTGAACTCTCTACATTAATTGATTAAGATGGTGGATTTTATCAAAACAGTCCGTCGAACTTATCCTGAGCCTGAGATTCAGAAAGCTGAGGGAGAGCAGGAATGGGAGAAGGAAACTGAGTTGGAGGTTGTGGAGATTGCTGATGATGATCAGCAAGGTGGAACTGAGGGAGTCAGTGCACCGGCCGATGAAGTAATCCTGGGACCCGAGATTGCGGAGGCTTCAGGAGAGGGTCCACAAGGCATGGTCCGAGTCAGAGGAAAATGGACCACACCCGAATCTCTATATCTTCAGAATTCCTCACGAGCTCTTGGCAATCTGCACATGAGGGTGATTCTCGTTGAGCGAAAAGCAAGTAGGGTTGGTACAAATTCTGAGACTCTGAACAAGAAAGTGAACAACCTGGACCGTGACCTAAATGATATGGCCACTGATATGCATGCTGCAATCGATCTTCTTGGAGAAGTCAGAACACAACATTCAGTGGATCTTACTGCTATCTCCGAGCAAGCTAAAAGTGCCATACAAAGCTGCAATCAGATGGTCTCAGATGTACAGACTCAGCAGGAGACTAAGCTTGCCACTTTTCTTGATCAACAATTGTCTGAAAAAGTTGATCAACTAGTTGATGAAAAGTTGGCCAAACTGAAAGCTGAACTGAAAGAGGAACTGCTGAATGAAATGTCTGAACAGGAGAAGGATGCAATTGCCACTGCCCTGAACAATCGGATGATTAGCTTTGAAGGACGGCTAAAAGCTGAGCACAATTCAGCCATCGACAAGCTAAGTGTTGGCCTGAGAGGGATGGCCAGGCAGATTGGACAATTGCAGGAAAAGCAGACTGAGATGGATGGTCAGTTTACACTATTGGCGGAGTCAGTGGATGAAGTTGTCAAATGGATAAATGACGATGATGCCAAAAAGGGGGAAGAAGAGAAGAAGCAAATTACCATTACTGGTAAAGCAAAGAAGAAAAACTTCCCCCCTGGACTGATAGCGGCGGAAAGAAAGAGGACAAGGTCCGTCGCTGCCATCGAAGCTGCTGAAGGTTCAGAGCCGAAAAGATTGAGGTCGTCTGAGGACCCCGCTCTAGAGCCTTTGTACAAGGAAATGGAGGAGCAAATGCAAACTGGGCTGACCACTCAGAAGAAAATGGTGATGACTGAAGCTGAAAAGATAGCAAAGATGAAGGAGATTTCGCTACTAAGTCAGATCCAGCGCTTGAAAGAGTCCAATGAGTATCTGACTTCGCAGGTTCAGAAGAAAAAGTCTGTGACTTCTGGATCTCGGATGAAGACTCAGAGGAATTTGGTGGTCAGTTCACATCAAAGCCCTCCTCTGAAGTTTGTGGAAGACTTCATTCCGATAGAGCTGTTGGAGGTGTGGATTCCGATCCGGAATAGGTGGGCCTACCTATTCTATGTGGTGGGGCTATGGGACGATCTAACTGAAGAAAAAGACGTCATACTCCATCACTGGATGGCACAGGAACATCCTGATCTCTGGGCTGATATCATCAGACATGCTGACATTGAAGGTGTCGAGATTCTCCTCCGGAATTCATCAAGTACCCTCCTCCACTCTTTAGGAACTCCAAGCAACTGGACCGGAAAGCAATATCTGAAGAAGTCGTCAGGGTAGGACGAGCTGCCGGGGCCATTGCTGATCGGAACAGGATGAAGCAGGTCCTGAACCGGGTATTGGAGATGTACGAGATTCCACTGACTGCTTGGAATAAGGATGAAGACTAGATCAGGAGCTAGTTGTTCAGAAATTTTGTAATAGCTTCAGGATACTTGTATTTTCTTATCAATCAATGAAGTTATTTACTTTTCCTGAGTACAACTTCTTGTTGACTCCTGAATCTACTTTTCTGAATCCTTATCAAGAACTGTACTAACCCATTCCTTGTTTTCATCTTATAGACTAAGTACCTAGTTTGTCAGGTGGTACTGAGTTGTTCTCACTGACTAAGTCAGTTGATTGTATAGATGAATAGGAATTTTCTTAAGAGTTTTGGCATCATCAAAAAGGGGGAAATTGTTGGGACAATCTGAGTGTTTTGATTAGATCCCAAAACCCCTGATGAATTTGCCTAAGTATAGTTGTTCAGGATAAAATAATTCAGGATAGTTAGGTTAGTAATTCAGTACAGGAGGACCATGCTGAAGACTGAAGAATATTGGAGTCGACCCAATTTACTGAAGTCTGATGTGCAATCCATCCTGAAGAAGTCAGAGTCAGTTCTGCTAAAGACTGTCTGTACTGAAGCTGAAGAACGAAGCCTGCTGATCCATCCTGAAGACTATCCTGAAGTACCATTGGCTGATGCTTCTACTGAGTACACTAAGCATACTCAGGACAGAACTTAGTCAGTGAAGAGTAAGTGTTACCTATCAGGCTGTGCTGAATGCACTTAAGACCTGACTTAGGTCTTGGTTCAGTTTACCTGAATCATGTAAGTCAAAAGCAAAAAGGTTACACATACTGGGCTAAATAACCTATCAGGCTGTGCTGAATGCACTTAAGACCTGACTTAGGTCTTGGTTCAGATCACCTGAATCATGTAAGTCCAAAGCAAAAGGTTATTTATGCTATGGGACAAGAGACAAAATGAATGTCAGTAGGACTCCATTAGGACACACGTTTAGACTGAGTAATTAACAAGAGACTCAGAGTATTGAATGTACGAGGAAGGACAAATGTCTGAAAGTCAACTAGCCGTTAGAGCGGAGAGCCAATGATCTTTCGACACGTATGTACGGAGTCCACGCAGCATTTAATGCGGCATTTAATGTGTCTCAAAAGTTGCAGGTGATGTGACAACTTGCCAGAATAAGCATGGCGGGTAGGTCAAACAGTATTTCTAGCCTGCAATCTACCTAAAATAGGAAAGATTTGATTTGATCTCCTCCAACGGATCTATTTTGAATCTTACCTATAAATATGGAGAGCCTTGCACCCATTCAAGGCTAACGGGAAATTTCCAAGAGAAAACTCTCAAGAATCCAAGCATTCAAAGCATACTATAAACAACACTCTGCAATTAAATTTCCCTAGTGTTGTAGTAGGATTCACTCTGTATTTGCTTAGATCGATAGCTCTATTATTTAGCATTGTTTTGTATTGCTAGAGCTATCTTAGTTGGAAACCGGAATACCAAACCACTCAAGGTGTGAGATTGGTTGGTTAGAAGGACTGGGACTTGTAAAACGCCCAGGGGTCAGTTCCTAAGAGAGGAAGTTGGCTACTCGTGTCCCTTGGCACGTAAAACCCAAGTACCTATCCTCAGGGTTTTGAGGATAGCTTCCTGTTAAATCAGGTCGTGGACGTAGGAGTTGGTTATCTCTGAACCACGTTAAAAAGTCCACTGTGTGCTGATTTACTGTTCTGTTCAGGATCATAACTGTCATAATAATAAACTGAACATTCTGCATCATTTTTCTATTCAGACTGAATCAATCATCCCGAATCTTAATACTGTGCACTCAGCCTTAACCACCAGTTTACTAAGCGAACTCAGAGAAATTGTTTTCAGAAACTAAAACGAGTAGAATCTAAGGGCTCACTTTCCGCACTCACTCTGGCTCACTGAGATAGTGGTCCAACTGACTAGCTTCCGAGCGGTCAGTAGGTTTGTTATCTCTACTGAGCTTCCAAGCACTTTACTCACACTCAGCTTATCTGACTCATTACTGAACATTCCCTGCTGCCCCTGTGGACCTTCAGCATACTGAGTACTTCAGGAAATCCTGACTGAGAGTGTTAGAGCATTTTTCTGAGTCTTTCAGAAAAATCTGACATCAGTGTATTCCCCCCATACACTGATTATACTCATCTCGGGACCAACAAGTGGTATCAGAGCAGTGGTTCAAGATAAAAGGTACACTGACAAGATCCAGCTCCAAACCTGAACGATCATCAGGGAGCAGGAGGGAGTCATCTGATAAAAGGTACACTGACAAGAAGTTTGCTTCTGATGTAGATCAGTGCTACCACTGCAAAAAGACCGGACATTATCAGTATGATTGTCCGGAGCTCAGTGCTCGTGAGCGAGAGGATCGGAGAGCCAAGAGAGAGCTCAGGGAATCAGACCGGAGAGCGTTGCTTGCTGAGGATTCCTCAGATTCAGATGGCCCAGGACACCGATCCCCTGAACTCTTCTCCGATGAAGAGTATGATGACCTCTGCCTGATGGCAGATGACGAGGTATGTTCTTCTGCCTCTTCTCCTGATCACGCACCTGAGCTTAGCTCAGATTCAGCAGGAGAACTCGACCTTCAGCTCGCCCTAGAGCAATTGATGGTTGACTTCTCAAGGCTGCAGGAGACTCATACTCACACAGTGGATGTGAATGCACATCTGAGTGAGGAGAACGATCGGTTAACTGAGTCTCTCAGAGTAAGAGATACTGAAGAAGCCCTCAGATTAGTACATCTTCAGGAAGAGCTACTTCATGCTCGGAACAAGCATGATGAAGCTCCACTGGAGGTAGAAAGACTGAAGGGTGTAATCAGCTCGCTGATTGAGGCTCGTGACACGGATCTGTTCCTTGCTCAGGAACAACTGATGATTGAGCGAATTGCTTTGAGAGTGATGTTCGAAACTGAGTGGCAAGCTCGCATTTGTGCTGAGCAAACTGCTTGGGATCTTGAGCTGATCTCAAAGGAGAAAGCTCATGAAGAGTTGGTGCTTCAATACACCTCTGAAATTGAGGCCCTGAAAGAAATAAATGGGCATCTTGAAGTTAAGCTGAAGAAGTTATACACATCTACCCAAGTGGTTGATGAGTTGACAAGTTTCTCTCAGCTGACTAATGGTGCTAAAGCTAGGTTAGGCTATGATGCCTCAACAGACCCAAAGGGCAAGAAGAAGAGAGGTGCTTCAGGGAGCAACTCTCAAAAGAAGTTTGTCCCTGCCCTAACTGATGACAAGAGCTCAAGTGTTGCTCATCAGAATAAAGGCAAAGGGAAGGAGAAAATGCCTGCTGAACCTGTCAGGCAAAGGACTGAGGAATCTAGGCCAAAACCTAAGGGAAAGGCCAATGCTCCTCATCCTGAGTCAGGAAAGACAGATCAAGGGAAATCCAAGGCTCGGCCTAGGAATCCTCAATCTGGGAAAAATTCTGCTCCCAGCACTTCTCAGGTCCAGCCTAGAAATGTTCAGAGCAGAAGAAACTCAGGACAGAGGAGGCCTCAGGCAAGGCCAAGGACTACTGAGGTCCAGATTTCTCAGACAGGGCACAGAGCCCATCAGGAGCGTCCTAATCCTCAATGGAGAAGGACAAACCAGGTGGCCTCTGAAAGGCAAAGGAGACCTGACTCCAGAAACACTCAGGGTAGACCTCAAGTGCCAAAAGGTCAGGCCCGAGCTGCTCCTTCTAGGGATCAAACTCAGCCCAATGCACCCAGGCCAAGAAGGAACATGAGGCCCACCCCCAGAAATCAATATAGGGCTCCTGTATCTCAGGCTGACACCCATACACCCTCAACTTCCCAGGCACAAAGAAAGAAGAGAACTGTGTATGTTGATATTTCAGGGAAACAGGTTTACGCTTCTGATGCTATCAGAATTGCTAAACAAATCTGGATCCCGAAGGGTATGACTGACTCAGTAGGACCCAATACGAGATGGGTACCTGAGGCCTGATTCTTTTCAGGTCACTGCGGGCTACAAGAAGAGGAAGAAGGATCTGATGAAGGACTGGTACTTGGACTCAGGATGTTCCAGGCACATGACTGGATTTCGTGATCTCCTTCAGGATTATGTAGCTCAGGAAGGCCCGCAGGTAACCTTTGGTGATAACTCTAAGGGTTTCACCAGAGGATTCGGAACCCTTGTTATTGGCTCTGTCCGTGTACTGAATGTATCATATGTTGAGGGACTGAGACATAACTTACTCTCGGTTAGTCAGTTCTGTGACCGATGATATAGTGTAGAATTTACATCTAACATGTGTCTTGTGAAGGACAAATCTACACTACAGGTTCTGATTACAGGTAACAGCAGGGGCAATGTATATTTTGCCGACTTCAAGAGCAGCCCTCCTGAAACTTGTCTGGTCGCTAAGAGCTCCTCTGAGCTCAGTTGGCTTTGGCATAA